>JADDOH010015434.1:0-55435 GCA_016648135.1 Agrypnia vestita
ACATTCATACATCTTCGCATGCAAGCTCGACGGTTGTTCAGACTTCTAACAGGACCATCTTCCAGTATCTGGTTAATCTGGTCATGCCACGTCTTCCGTGGTCGCCCTCTTTTTCTGGCGCCGTCTGCGCGCCGATTTTTGATAAAAAATGGCATGACCCCTGTGCCTTATTCACTCGATCTTAACCCTGCAACTTTTTTTTATTTCCCCGAATGAAAAAACACATGAAAGGAAAGCGTTTTGCCGACATTGTTGAAGTGAAGAAAAAAATGACGGAGGCGCTGTCGGGCATCGCAGAAGATGAATTTAAAAAATGTTTTGAGCAATGGAATAAAAGATTGGAAAAGTCTATTAGTGCCGGTGGATAGTATTTTGAAGGAGATTGAAGAAAAATTGAAGAAAAATATTTAAATTAAAAAAAAATAAGTTCGGTTTCTTTTGGGTACCCATAGTACGCAGTTCACCGACGCAGTTCAAACTAGCCTTTCTAAGAAAAATAAGATGATGAAGGTTTATCTAAATACTATAATCGTGGATTCAATTACCTATTATTTTAAGAGTAAATTCACCACTTGCTACAAAGATTAATTAAATTAAAAATAAATTAAAAACAAAAAGTAATTCCTCAGAAACTCTATGCAAGATAGATTTCATTCTAAGCATTTTCGAGGTTTCCTGATATTATAATATGATTGTGCATTCATTTTTCTTTTCACTGCAAACGGATAATTATTTGTAGGACATTATTATGAAAATAATATTTGGTAATAATTATAGTATATTTATAAATAACCAGTGATAAGCTAAACCATTATTTTACATGATTTTGAGATTTGTGTTAGATTGTGACTGGATTGATGAAGCTTGTTATGGTGAATGATTATTCGTAATTCGGCGAACAAATCATAGTTACATCTCAGTAAACGATTATCAATAAAATTGAATATGTTTATCACAATCTTAGTCACATTCACAGTTTATTCCAGAGAAATTCTTCATATATACTTGAAAATTCACATTCGGAAAATATTATGAATAACATAAATTTGTTTGAAAAACCAACTAAATACAATGTTAAAATAATTTACTTTGTTTGAGTCTAATAACTGGATACTTTCACCTAAGTAGAAATGGAAATAAAATATTATTTAAAAATTTTCAAGTATATCTCTTATATTAATCATTTATAAAACACCGCATACGCCACTTTTCATCATATGAAAATGAGTTTTTATGAGGATTAAAATTTTGATTCCGGTCCACTTTAGATCCCGGCGGGTAACGCAGGTAATATTTCCCCCCTATTCTCATAATCTTCCCCTCCTCCTGACATATTTTCGATGCAAATCTGTACCGTTTGACTGATCAGACTTAAAATTTGGAAACTTATTCTTCAGGACTCGGCGGGAAACATAGGCAACATTTCTCCCTATTTTCTTACTCCTCCCCCTCCCCCTGACTTATTTTCGATACCTGTACCGTTTGACCGATCGGACTCAAAATTTGGAAATTTATTCTTTAGGAATCAAAGGGGAACGTAGGCGATATTTCCCCCCGATTATTTTACCCCTTCCCTTCCCCCTGACATATTTTCCATGCAATTTTGTACCGTTTGACAATCGGTCTCAAAATTTGAAATCGGATTCAAAATTTGGAAACTCATTTTTAAGGACTCGGCGGGTAATATATGCGACATTTCCCCTTATTTTTTTAACCCTTTCCCTATCCTGATATATTTTCAATGTAAATCTTTACCTTTTGATCGATCGAACTCAAAATTTGGATACATATTCTTTAGGACATAGCGGGTAACATATACATTTCCCCCTATTCGTTTACCCTATCCCCTCTCCCTGATATATTTTCGATGCAAATCTATGTCGAATCTCACTTTTGTTTACCCTTACAAATTTATTGTAAACTTGATCCTTAACCCGTGCAACGCCGCGTATGAACAGTTAGTATGCAAATAAAAATAACAATGATTCTAACAATTTTTCAAAAAATACTTCTAAAAATCACCTGTGTCACGAGAATGAATTATGTGAGTAAATTGAGAGCTGACTGAAAAATTTTTTAAAAAGGGAAAAAACATCAATTTAATGGTCTTCCTATACTGGTTGTGCACCGTTTATAAGTTTTACGTTCGTTAAAGCTTGCGCAGCTACGGATGCGAAAAGTTGGGAACATTTTTAATTTTGCGAAACAACGCTAGCAATAAGAGCTAAATTGCACAATGATATCCAAAGATTAGAGGTTTAAATTAATTTGAAGTGAATCTGTTTGCGGTAATTTTCATTTTAAAAGAGAATATTATGCTTATTAAGCCGTAGAATCTCTCACAAAAATTGCATTGAATAGAGTGCTTTAGGAAATTGAAATTTCTTAAAATTTTTATTTACCCTCATTTTTTATCTTGTTTTGGAATCCTATTTGAAATCTAAAAAAAATTGAGGAAGGACCGAGTATCGATCCCGTTGCTCACGTGCAAAGCTACTCGTCTTCTTAGATATACGTGTTTCTGAATGTGGTGTCAAATTATCATATATTTATATTTTTATATTTTAAAGAAACAAGCAGGTGGTTATTGACCTCGATAGATGGTTCAAATGTAACATTGGGCTATAAATTACCTTTAAATATTTTATGAATATTTTAAAAATGACATGATTATACAACACACTCTTTATGATAAAGAATTTATAAGTAATATTTTTATGATAAAGAAACTAATATTACTTATGTTTAAAATGTTGATTTTTTTATTATAATTTAATGCATGCATTTTAATGCGTAAAATAATTTTATGTTGAATAAAGAAAATAAAATTTTTGAAAGCTTCTGTGGGGTATTTTGGAACCAATCCTGATTTTAACTCCCTTTCTTTAACTCGTAGCGTCTACTTGTCGTCTTGTCTTATGTGACGAAAAAACTTTAGATCGATTTTCATCCCTTTTCCCGTGATCCAATCGAGCTGAAACTTTGCAAGCAGACTCGTGGCGACGTCAAGAAGATCTGTCAAATTTTCGATTAAAAAATTAATAATTATAGTATAATTTCGGATTTTTAGAAATTTTAATGGTTTTTTCAAATTGGAATCATTACCAAAGTTTGATTACTAGCAACGGCGACCCGATAATATTTTATAAATTTGAATTACTCCATCGGTATACATAATAGGTACTTCACTACGAATTTCGAAAATCTAAATTGACTGACAAATGTTTTTAGAATTAAATCTTCAAAGCATGTGTCTTATTAAAGCTCAAAACATCTGACATTTTAGAAATATATTAAATTACTGTAAGTTTAGTGTTATGTTATATGTTTTAATTCGTCTTTATTTGTTGTTACATTTTACAAAGAAAGGGAGTATACTAAAAACTTGGTTTTTATGGGTTACTTTTTTAATGCATTTTTAAAAGCAAAGGCCACATAAATGCAATAAAAATGCGTTTGAGTGTCTTTTGCGAGAAACAATATGTTCTGCATGTAGATGACAAAAAATCCATAAACTGCATACTACAATTATCCGAAATCCGTTTTAGGGGCTTTTAGCATTAGGCACCACACATTTTCTTTAAATAAAAAATGAATACTTATATATGTATAAGTAATTTTAGTTGGAAAAATTCGTACAATGCTCAAAAGGAGATGAGCAGTAATAAAAAACGAGGTTTAGATATTTGTTAACTGCTATTTTCCTGTGTTGATTGATGCCCAGTAGCAAGATGGGTATCTTCCCCGCGTGTTACGTGGGAGACCACGGTGCGGTTCTGAGCCAGGGAAATTTTCTTCTTCTTCTACTTTTTTTATTAGATCCTCGATCTATATTGACGGTATGTCAGTCAATGTCGTCGTCAGTCAATATAACAATAAGTCAGTCCTGGTTTTGTGACGAGGACGTCCTCTCTCTCTCCATCTCTTTGGTGGTCTCCTTGGCAGTCGGCGTTCTTCTAAAATCCAGCGCATCACGGCTCTGAGAAGTCTTGTCTGGTCCATTTTCTCGACATGGTCCTTCCAGAAACATCTCTGCTTGCTCCATCGTACAATGTCTTGTATGTCGCAGGTTCTGCGGATTTTCACATTGGTTACTCTGTCTCTGAGGGTCTTGCCCGCAATGAGTCTTTGGGTCTTCATCTCGGTAGTTCTGAGAAGGTATTTGGTTCTCACTGTGTCCGCCCTTACTTCTCCAAGCAAGAACAAGGAGATTTTAGTTTTATTAATTTAACTGAATTTGCGAATACATTTTTCGAATCAGAAGAATATTTTATGCGGTGGTGATCTGATGCATATGTTTGAGATACGTAATGACGTTTTTTGTAAATTTGGTTCTATAAACACCTAATTAATACTGTCACGAGACGTGGCTGTAGGAGGAAAAAAAAACACTTACTTAACGAGACTTTTATTTATTACGCGAAAAATCACTGGATACGAATTAAGTCGGAACAATTTTCTTATATTTATAGTTACTTAATGTTTCTAGAATATTCCACACAATTATTATTACACTGCTTCTTGATTCACACTAATCACTCTAGTCATAACTTACTCTATTGCATCGATTCTATTGCTTCTTAATTTACACTAATTAACTTTGGTCATAACTGATTCTATTACATCGATCATTTTCTCGAATATTCTGTTTATTTTTCGCACGTAGAAAAACTCCTCGCCCGCCGGCAAGTACTTCTTTTATTTATTATCGCTGTAATATATAATGCGATGGCCAGACTGTTCTCCCACCGTATCGCTCTGGTTACACGTCACTCAAACTGTGCGTCGCGTGCATTTATAGGTAAATACTTTCGAGATTTTACGATAACTGTCTCCTCATTTCGAGAAACATGTAGAGCGTTTCAGAAATTACGAGAGACCCTAGAAGATTCCAAAGTGTTCCATGGTGTTTTTGTCGGTATAATCGAGTAATAAATTTCGAGATTTGTTGACAGCGCGCAACTTCTTTTGGTTAATAACATTTCATGACAATACGTAATTAAATATAACATAGTTCGTTCGGTTTATTTTAATAGTCAAACAATCATTGTACCGGGTGCGGCAAAATAGACCGTGCAGTTTTGAAAGGCCGGTACATCCCGTGTGGTAGGGGTAGGAACCTAGGAGTGGTCTCATTGTATCGGGAAGGTCTTGCTGTTTTCAGTCGTTACCATGGTTTGGTCGGGACAACACCGGGGTTTTGCCGTCCGCACGTTTCTTGAAAATGGCCGTTCTGTCATCGCCACCCACCGGGCCTTTCGGCTGCACTTCAATCTTGCGCGTCATGATACCGTCCCTCACCGTAAGTTAATCGTGACTTGGGTGCATACATTAGAAGGAACTGGTTCCACGCTAAGAGTTAGGGGTTTAGGAAGACCCAAAACTGTAAGAACACCCGAAAATTTAACGAGAGTGAGAGAAGCTATTGAACTGTCGCCTAGGCGCACTGCCCGGAAGCATGCAATTGCATTGGACATTGTTGATCGCTCACTAAGGAGGATTTTGCATCAAGACTTATCATTCCACCCTTATAAGATTACAATTGTCCAAGAGTCGAAACCCTCCTGACTATGAAAACCGCATGAATCGCTCCCAAGAAATGTTGAACCGAATACATGCGAGGTCAACTTTTTTCAGTAGTGACGAGGCCCACTTTCATCTCTCTGTGGAGCGGTGAATAAACAAAATTTTCGGTACTGGGTTACCGGTTTTTTGCTAAATGTTGCCAGTAAACATCAATTTGCTAAATTTCTAGTTCAAAAAACAATAAAATATCAATTGATATATACGCATAAATATAAAATGATATATACGCATAAATATAAAATGTTATATACGCATAAATATAAAGGCAACTTCACGAGAGACGTCATTACTCCCCAAAAGTAACTGTGTGGTGTGCGATTTCCAAATTTGGGGTGATCGGGCCGTATGTTTTCGAGGAGAATGGGCGAACCATAACTGTCAACGCTCAACGTTATGTTTCCATGTTGGAAAATTTTTTTGAACCTCAATTGGAAGAACTAACATAGGACACAGATCTGGGAGATATCTGGTGCTACGGCCCATATTTCTCGAGTTTCTATGACATAACTGCGACAGATGTTCCCCGCGCGCCTCGTCTCTCTGAGGGGTGACGTGGGAAGGCCCGCGCGCTTACCTGATATAAGCATTTGCGACTTTTTCCTGTGAGGCTATCTGAAGGAAAAAGTTCATACCTTGAAAGAACTTAAGGATCGAATTCGTGAGGAAATCGCCGCTATGCCCATCGAGATGTGTCAAAAAATCGCCTTCATCAATGTATCGCTGCTGAGGGCCATCATCTTTCTGATGTCATCTTCAAGACTTGATGCACAAAACGGCATGATGTACCAAATAAAATAAAATTAATCTCATTTCTGTAAGTTGCCCTTCAAAACTGCACTGTCTGTTTTGCCGCACCCTGTACGTACCCAAATAAACAACACAAACAATTTGAATTATTGAATTATTCAAAGCATCTGTTTTTATTGAGTTTGAAAAAAATCGAGTAGAACGTTACCATTTTTTCCATTAGCTTTCCGTTGTTGAAAATAAAGTGTACTAAATGTGTTTTGTGAGCTTCAGAAAAATTAATTCTAATATATTCTGGAGGGCTGTGGGTAAGCTCAAACGTGTATAGAATTAAAATAAAAGGAACAAAGAACTTTGTAAGTGAAATAAAATATGGATGCGGATCAGAATCAAGCATTAACATGTGGTGTTTCTGGCCCTAGTCTGCACTTTGAACTTCCTAGAAACTCTTTTTATTCTGAAAAAATCCCGTAGGTCTTTGGCGAATACACTATTTATTTTAAAATGAATAATAATTTATTGAACGTCTCACCTGTCTGCCATGTAAAAAGCTCTTTTACTCATAGAAATAATTAAAATTGTATTAATCTTATTCTATTCGTTTACTTAGCAAATTTCTCAGATGTCTATTAATAGTTTTAAAAAATTTTAGAGGCTCGACTAGATATTTTTATATTAAATTATACTAAAAAATTGATGAATATACGTAGAAAAAATTTAAAGTACATTACTTTATTCATTATAAAAATAAAACATTAAAGAATTTGGAAAAAAATGAATTGAATTATTCGGAAAATCGGATCACCGTAACATTAACTATCTTATTTACGAAGAGGAAAATCAGTTTGAAGTAGCAAGTACGCTCAGATGGCATATCTGGTGGCGTGACTTATGCACTGTTTATTTTGCCTGAAATTCCTAGGTTAACGAGATTTATTCAGGTCGCATAGACAAATCTATGTTAAAAACCCAAGTTAAAAATGCCGCTGAAAGGGACTTAATTTGAATCAAGACAAGACATTATGCGAAACGTGATAGCCTAGCTGAATATCGTCCCAAAAGATGCGTTCCAGAAAGGTTTCCAACAATGGCGGGATCATTGGGAGAATCTTTTCATTTCATTCATGTTAATTACCAAGAGGGTTACTTTGAAGGAGATTAGAGTGAGTAAAGTGTGTATAAAAAGATTGTTTCTGCTGAGCTAAGGTACTTCATATTTTGTACTTAAACTGTTGCATTTCTTGTACATATTTATATAACTGGTAATTCCCACTTAATAGATGATAGGTATGTTCCAATTATCGTTTGTTCTTGCGCCTGCGCCATGGAGGCAGAGAAGAGGTTTTGTGTGGACGCCTCCCTGTCCCGCTCGCATTCCCACGAGTATCAGCGGGACTGTGAGAACGGCCACTTTGGCATTGAAAAAATGCCGAAAATGGGTGGCGAAAGGGCAGGGCCGATACGGGAGCTATTGCTCATAGAACGACCCTGGGTGCATGGTGGGTTCCTCTTATCCTCTTCTCTACCAAGTGAAGATTCGAATTCTTTCGAACTTACTTCGTATGTATAAAATTACCGCGTGAAGTAAAGTTATTGGGAAACGGTGAGAGTAAAAACGCAACCCGCAAAATGTTTTTCAAACTAAATAGGTACCCCCACCGCGCCATTACCACTAAGCTCACCAATTTAATTACATACATTACGTCGTAAATAAAGTGCCCATTTGGCGAGTCAATTACCCCGGGGCGATCATTATAGCACGTGACAGCCGTAGTAACTAGACCGCCAATCTTTCTCTGACGTCATTCCGCAGAATGTGTGCGAACTTTGATTGGACCGGGACGCCGCGTGGCCGCGCTGCCCATCCACCTACGCGGCGGATCGCTGCGTGGAATTCAGAATGCCCTGGTCGCTGCATTCATTTGCTGAACCGAAATAGGATTATTCATGCGGCTTCCTGACATTTTAAGGCACGTTTTTATAATTTTGTCATATAAGATCAATTCGAAACACGTCAAACTCATATTTCGTTTCTTGATAATTAATGATATTACTAATGTAATGAGCCTGAAAAGGGTGTATACGAGTACTATGGAGATGTATGGAGAACGTACATTGAGAAACCCTCTCTAAAACTGGAATGGATGAGTTTTCCTATCCCAGATACGCGGAAGTTACAACACTGATAGCCATTTTAGAGGATGAAAGGGCTACACTACTTCCGAAAAGAAAAACCAAACCTGATGTATGTTAAAAAAACAGCTTTCCCGGATGGATATGCCTTCAGATCTGGAGATGGTCAAGGACTTTGATGACGGAGCTGCGAGCTAGAAGTCAAACGACGGATATGTATGGTAAACAACTTGTATGGTCAGATTTAAACTTATGGAAAGACCGCGACGTATCTAACACAACTATGGTGGTCAAGACCCGCGGCATTTCTAGATGTACGTATCAATCCGGCATTTAAGTATCCCGGTTGCCCGCAAGTACAACCACTCTTTCGCCGACAGCCATAGGCGTCGCACATATTACGTTCTGTACTCAACGATACCTTTATAAATGTGTCAATAAATTACCACTGTTAATCGTGAGTTTTGTAACGGTACCACTGTTAATCGTAAATTTTGAAACAGTACCCAGATTTACATACCTAGGATCCCTGATAACAAGCAACAATAATACTACAGAGGAGATCCAGAAGCGTATAGTGAGCGCAAATCGCTGTTTTTTTCGCCTACAAAAGCAGATAAAATCCAGACTGCTGTCCAGAAACACAAAGATATTAGTGTAAAAAACGCTTATTAGGCCAGTGCTCACGTATGCAGCTGAGACGTGAGTACTTACTAAGAGGAATGAGCGAGCACTGGACGTTTTTGAAAGGAAACTTTTGAGGCGTATCTTCGGACCGGTTCTAGAAAATGGACTTTGGCGCAGACGTTACAACAATGAGCTCTATACTCTATTTAAGGAGCCAAACGTCACAAAATTTATAATACTGCAAGATTTCCGTGGCTGGGTTATGTGGAGAGAATGTCCGAGCATCAAGCACCAAAGTCCCTGCTGAACTCAAGGCCAATAAGGCGAAGGAGCTTAGGAAGGCCAAAATTAAGATGGAGTGACAACGTCCTCAAAGATATCTCTGCCTTAGAGCTTAGAAACTGGAGAGAGCTGGTACTAGACCGAAATGAGTGGATAGAAAATTATTGAGGAGGCCAAGACCCACCAAGAGTTGTAGTGCCAAGAATGATGATGATGAATCGTGAGTATAAATTACATCCTGTATTCATCTACCTATCCTGCCTCTGTTAAAACATCTCCCACATTACATGCGCACCCACACAACACACGTCACGTGTCGACACGAAGATCTGTCTCTAGATGGGTGGACAATTTTTTCTTCTTAGAACACATACTCATCACATATAATCCGCCAAACATCCAAAGTCAGGCTTATGAGGTGTTAAGTGCATTAAATATTCCCTTATAGCGCGAAATTGTGGAGTTTAAAACTAAAACAGAGAGGGCAGATCGATGCTTTTGAGATGTGGTTTTGGAGGCGCATGTTGCGTATACAAAGGACAGCTAGACAATTATTACAAAAACTCAAAATCATGGCGAGATTCGAAACCATTGAGATTGAGATTTTTTGAACATCTTGCCAGAAGATAAGATAGTCTGAAGAAGTTTCTTATGGTGGACCACGCCGAGGGTCGAAGAGGAAGGTACCTCATTCGTTAGACCGACCAAATTTATCGATAATTTATCCAATAACCGAGTTATTATCCAAAATATTGAAATTTTATCAAATCTATAATGAAAATTTACGTGATGCAATTCTTTAATAAGTAAAAGTTATTTATTTATTGTTAGCATTATAAAATATTTACGTAATTTATGTGTAAAGATTTGAAAAAATATATGATGCCATGTCACTAATATTAATCTCTTATTGTGTTTAGTTATTATTGTAGAGCTTTATATGAAAATAAATTATATCATATTAAAGGAAACACATTCTTATTGTGAAGTTGCAATTTCAGACTAGAGTTCTGTGAATTATTAAACAATTTTTATTAATCAATTAGAAAAAACATACAGAAAAAATCAAATTAATGAAAAAATAAATTTGTCATTGTAAATTAAAAAAAGTGTCGTTGATTTATATTTTGCATTAGAAATTATCAATGCCTTTGTATACTATTTTTTTATCTTGCTGTTGTCTTACATTGTGTTTTATTTTATTTTTTTACGCCACAACGGGCCACGACACCCAATGACTGTAGCAATATACGTCAAAAAACACCCAGGGGTGAATAAAATAAATCATTTAACGTAAACCTATTTATTGTGACCTCGTCGGAAATTATACCTTAGTGTGAGAAGCCAGTGTCATGCTGACTAGGCTACAAGGGCCGCTATACATTTTCTTAGATCTTATCGAATTGTATTGAATATTTTTGTGAGAATATTTGAATTCACAGCTAAATTGCATAAAAAATATTTTTAGACCATGCAACTTACAGATTATGTCATGTAGATATTCTTGTCCCATATTTTCCATAACTTTCCTTCCCATCAAATTTTTGTATTCCGTGTAATGTTGTAATTAATATTTTTCATCTTCTTTTTCATCCACCCCCTATTCCACCGCTCACGCTCCTGTGCTGTGTGCTTGATAATGAGACATAAATAATTTATGTTGCGTATTAAAGTGCTGTGACTTTTAAGTATAGGAAAAGGCATTTTTAATTTTATTTAGAAAATAAACACAGAATTTCTTTACTTAAAATTCACGTAATGTTTGTTTTGTAATAGATTTTTTCATTTTCATACAAATAGCTTTTTTTATTTTTATTTTAAAATATTCTGTATTTAAATAAACTGAAAATTTTCTGAACTCCAAAGGCAGAAGAGAGACATATGAATTATTTTATAATATTTTTTTAGCATTTCTTCATATATTATTATTATTATGATTATTTTTTTAGATTTTTCAAATTACAGACTAATTGTAGTATTTTCTGGTATATAGTATTACTGGCATACTTATATGGCGGACCAGGTCTTGCACGATTACGCTAGATTAAATATATAGGTACATAAATAATATTTAAATAACTAGTTAGTTCAAACCTTCATCTAGAAGAATATTTTTTCGTCTAAATGAAGGCTTGAACTTTATGGTGACTGAAGAAGAGAACATTTTTCTCGAAACATGATTGTGTAATGTAAAATAAAAAAATAAAGTGGTGAAAACAAAGTGATTTGTGTTTTATTTTAATTTTAAAAACATTTCCAAATAAAAGTTTCAACGTTCTGATTAATGTATTTTGTTCATAATGTAATGTAGGAATATTATTTTCCCGTTTGTATGCTAATTTTGAATTGTATACTTTCTCTCTTTTTTAATATATATGTATTTATTTATTTATTTATTTATTTAACGCCCTTATGGGCTTTTAAAAATATACATAATAAAAAAAAAAAAAAAATAACATAAGACAGTTAAATTATTATACAGTTAAAAGTTACAATATCAATAATTAAAGGTAATAATAAAATAATACAGAAAAAAAAAGAAAAATATTTTCTACAACATACTCGTACTACATATTTTTGCTTTCTGTATATGTAAGTACTACGAATAATATTTTATTTTTGATATAAGTGTTAATAAAACAACCTAAAATAATAAATGAGTTAAATTTCATTAGGTTTAGAATGTGTTGTGGTTTTAAATTAATTTATTATTCATATCATGCCCACAAGATTTTTTACACACTTGACTTAAGCATTGGATTTTTTTGGTCGCGTTTTATAATTCGACAAATAAAATGTAAAAGCACACAAAAGCACAAAAAAGTAGTCCCCGGAGTAAATTATTTTGTCCTCGGTTGGGAAATAAAACGCTGTTCGCTGCTTTACTATGGTCGAGAATGGGAGACCTGCTTCAAAAAGAAGATTCTTGAAACCATTTGGTTACTTTGATTCACATGGTTGGTAAGGTTCTTCTTTGGCAACTTTAAGTCACTGAAAACGTTTTATCTTATTTTCTCAAAAATCAGTCAGCAGTAATGCCTCGCCTTTAAATGAGGTTCATTCCGTATTTAGTTGCGAAAATTTTCCCACAATACAGTTATATATTCCGTGAACACCTATTGTCTAAAAGCCAGGGTTTCAAACCGTTATTTTTTCAGTTTGTTTGTCGTTCAGCTTCTATGAAAATAATATAAATCAAATAATAAAAAGTATGAAACCGGTTCCGGTTTTCGTTCCGGAAAAAATAAATGGAATAGAAGAAAGAATATATAACAGATTTTTTTTGGTATTCGTTATTCAGTTCCTTCGTGATTATTTTTAAATGTTATTGTATTAAAAAAATATTTTCTATTTTCCATTCCTTAATTTCTAATAAACATGAAGTGATACAATAATACATTAAAAATGATAATATAATTATTATATTTTGCATATGGAAAATGAAGGTCACATATTATATCAACACACAAATCAAACCAAATTCTATTTCGCGTAAGAGTTGCTACTACGATAACTGAAATGAAGAGTTATATTGTGTTAACGCGTGTGTTAAAATTTTTAATTTTTTTCGGTTTAGTTCCAGTTTTCGTTTCTAAAAAATAACGTTTTTTCGGTTTCCGGTTCGAAGTCCTGCCCTGCTTAAACAGCCAAAAGGTACCTAAGAAACAGAGATACTGAATGAGCCAGATAAATTCATTTATATTGTAAAGATTAAAGCAATTATAATATTATTTTAATTAAGCGATTTTCCTGTAGTCGAAATCGTAGCACTTGATCATTGAAGAGGGTTTAATTATTCTTAAAGTGTATAATTATTTTCTTTAACAAAATGAGATTGTATATTTTCCGCAAGATAATGAAAATAAGAATCTAATTTTTTTCATATACGATTATGATTGTCAACATGATCTCTAACGTTCGATAACCGATCAAGTACAAAAAGAAGAAGAAAAAGATTTTTTTACACTAGTATCAAGTCATAGAAATAAAAATATTCGTCACAAATCGTTAAGTAGAACATTTTGTACTCAGTGAGATTAATTGTGATTATGCATCTGTTCCGCATCTGCATATTGTGGATGATTTGTCACCGCTTATTCCGGCCTGTTGCATTTCTTGTGCAGTCTAGGAGTGGCCCATGCATCAACGTCCAAACCAGATAGGTCCATTGTGTTAGCGACTATCCACGAGATCTAGTTTCTTTACCTTAATTGGATCACCAATTTTTTCAGGGTACACTCACAAACATAAGTTTTAAAAAGAAATAAGTAAGCGATCTTAAAATGTAAACAAAACTTGGTTAAAGCGTACTTAGACCGGAAGTGGTTCCCTACGACAACTACTCATTGGTAAGAATAGAATAAAAGATTGACGTATTTTAAATCATTTACAAAAATCTTTAAACGAAACGTTCAAATGTTGAGATTGGTTTAACGTATGAGTGTGCTCATTATGATGTTTCTCGGTTAACTCGTTTATTTTTCATGGCAATTAATTCTCTTCTCCTCATTAGCTCGTACCAAGGTAGGCATAGTTAAAGCAAATTCAATTTTCGATTTCATTTCGGGTTTCGTAATGAAAAACCATAAGGTATAGCTATATTTAAATATACTCTACAGTATCAATAGCGTCTCCAATAAAATATGTAAAATGGATTCGAAACGATCTACGGAGAACCTTTTTACCCATATCAATTTAAAAAAAGATAATAACTGGGAAGTCCATATAATAATTGGATAACATATTCCGGCTATTATAAATTCAGTGTTGTTGAATGTTAAAAAAAGTAACCCATAAAAACAAAGTTTTTATTATACTCCCTTTCTTTGTAAAATATAACAACAATTAAAGACGAATTAAAACATATAACATAACACTAAACTTACGGTAATTTAATTTATTTCTAAAATGTCAGATGTTTTGAGCTTTGATAAGACACTTCATGCTTTGAAGATTAAATTCTAAAAACATTTGTCAGTCAATTTAGATTCTCGAAATTCGTAGTGAAGTACCTATTATGTATACCGACGGAGTAATTCAAATTTAGAAAATATTCCGCCACGTTATCGGGCCGCTATGTTAGTAATCAAACTTTTCTAATTATTCCAATTTGAAAAAACCAATAAAATTTCTAAAAATCCGAAATTATAGTATAATTATTATTAATTTTTAAGAAAATTTGATAGATCTTCTTGATCGTCGCCACGAGTCTACTTGCCAAGTTTCAGCTTGATTGGATCACGGGAAAAGGGTTAAAAATTGATCCAAATTTTTCTTTGACGGCAAGCCGGCAAGCAAGCAAGCAGACGCCACGAGTTAATATAAAGGGAGTAATAATAACTTTAAATATATAACTTTATAACTAATGTTTCCAAACGATAACAGTATCCATCAGTATTATGGATGGATTTGGCATTAACATTGTACAGATTATTCATGATGATTATTAAATTTTATGGAAACAAATATATCTACGTGAGTTCCAAGATAAAATTATATTTTACTACTTAAATTTTGAGAGTGGAAGAATCCATTATCGTCAGGTAAAATATTAAAAGTATCTTATTCTTATTATTTGTTTAATACTTCACATGTCGATCAGAGATTCTGTTACTCGCGAAACTTGTAGTAAAAATAATTAGATTATATTTTTCACCAAATTTAATGATGATGACAGTATCTACCTATTTGATATCGTTAATTATCTAGAACTGGTATGCAACGTCTGAACAACCATCAATAATAATAAAACTACACAAATAATAGTAAATATCCAAATAAATTATAAATTTTGTGGTAGAAATCATCACATGTCATAACCTCACTTTACGTGGGTCGTATAGCACGCCTCCCAGGAGGGATGTTAGCTCGGCTCATTACTTACCAACCCAACCTTATATTACAGCGACACGTTTGGCTGTTTATGATAACGATAATTTATTTTACGTAAACGTATTTTTATGTGATATTTTTAATATAATTATGTATCTTTAACCCAATGAATGCAAATATTCAATATCACCAAAGAAAAATGTAAAGAATCAGCACATGTGCCAAAAATCACAGATTGTTTTAGAATTTATTTTACTTTGAAATTTTATTGGAAAAAGAGGCAAATTATAAAAAAAGGTTAATTACGTATAATTTAGCTCATAAGATTTTGGAATTCAAAGTGAAAAGATTTTTGTATATTTATAAGATATTTTCGTTGAAAATTATATGATTTTTTCAAAGTGCCTATATAAATTTTCTCATGTTTTATAAAAATTCTACCTAGTTTATAAGATTTTTGCATTGAAAGTTGTAAGATATTTACGATTACTTATTGGATGTTTTTAAAAGTAATTTTTTTATTTCCGTTTTTTTCTCACGTTTCTTTAATTTTGTTGCTTATTCGTACTACAAAGTGATTTAATTCTAATGAGAAAAACTATACAAATACTTCGATCATACTCATAGTATATGCTCGTCGTAAAATTCGTTAGTAAACGAAAACACTCATAGTTGACATTCAGTGTGTTAAATTATTTATGCACATAACGTCTTTCAATCTTCGCGACAAAAGAAGGACTTGGAAAAAATGAACGTAGTTATGCAGAAAAGCGCCAGCCACAAAAAACTCAAACTGAGATAGAAGCACTTTTGTCTAAAAATGGAATAATCAAATCTACACAAAACCTAGAATGTTCCTTACTTAAAAAAAATATAAATAATATATAAACGCCAATTTCTAATAACTGTAAAGTGGATTTAAGTATGGATTTCTAGAAATATTAGTGTTTTTTCAACTGTCTGATCGTACTATCCGAATTATGCATTCTGCAGAAAACGGCCAGAGCCACAAAAAAACTCAAGCTGATCTAAAACCACTTTTGTCCAAAAATGAAATAATCAAATATATACAAAAACTAGAAAGATTTTTGCCTAAAAAAATTATAAATAATATATAAATGCCAATTTCTAATAACTGTAAAGTGGATTTAAGTGTGGATTTTTAGGAATATTAGTGTTTTTTCAACTGTCTGGATCTTATTATGTCAAATATGCATTCTGCAGAAAACGGCCAGAGTCACTTATCTGTTATGAATATCTAGTAATTAAATTTACATTTGTATGGAATTTTTACTATCACCATGTCAACAAGTATTTTTTAAACTTTATAATAATACTGAATATATAACTAAGTAATATAAAGGTAACCTTTTTTATAATATACATATATATTATCTATTTTATATACATTTTAGGAACTTTTTTCATCTACCAGAGACTCTGAATAAGTGTAGCTATGCTGTATTTAATGTATATAAAACAACCAGAGCTACCAAAAACTATGTGTATATAAATAAATATAATGCTGTATTATTTTATATTAAATAGTTAAGGTTATTATTAAGAATATCTAGTTAATAAATTTATATTCTTACGGGATTTTTATAATCACCATAAATTAAATAAAAATAAAAATTATTTAAACTTTGTAGTTAACTGACTAAACATCACATCATTTCCCCGAAGTGGTAGGCAGAGGCAGAGAGGCAGAGGTAGATCTCCACACTTTTATGTCTATGTATTTCATCTTTAGTGGATTTCGTATAATACATAATACCGAGGCTGTTTAACAAAATACCGGATGAACAAAAAAACGAGAATGGACAAAAGAAAATTAAAATGTTTTATAATGAATTATGAATATTATACAATAACATGATTGTGTGAGTATGAATATTGTTTCTATAGACAAACTTTATATACAGTTTCGTAGAATGTCTTAAGATAATATTGATACCTATTTAAGTAATAAAAATAAACATATGAACTAAAAAGAAAACTACATTATATATATGATTATATTTTCGTTTAAATCTATCACTCCCTAGCCAAGCTTTGATCCGGCGGCGAATCAGTATTATCCGACATTTTAGCAACTAAATCTACCTCGACTAACCATTTTTAAATTATTTTGAAAAGTTAATGTTCATAAAATATATCTTTAACACTTTGAAATGCAATAAGGTGATGCACCGCAATAACACAAGGCATCAAGCAGCAAACTCACCGAATCGTAACGAACAACTAAAATCTGTCTAAAACCATACAAAACATGGACATAACGTGGCCAGTAACGAAAAACATAATAAGCAGAAACTCAACTAGCTGCGTGGTCGCTTTTAGCAGATAGTAGGTATGCGTCAAAACAACACAATGTACATAGTTGTAAAAAGCGACCAGCCCCCGTGACCGCTTTCTGCGGATCGGACTACCTGAAAGGTTAGGTACAAACGCTATTGTGTAGAAAACGGACAAGTGCCGTGGTCGTTTTCTGCTGATTATGTTTTGGGGTAATAGTCATATTAAAAGTGTTATAAGTGGCGTGGGCGCTTTCTGCAAATTTTAAAATGTTGTTTTCGCGATCCGTAAATATTTCAGAAGGCAATTACTGTGAATTTTTGTATGAAAGCGGCTTGGTTGGTTTTAGTAGAACATAAAATTGACCTTAGTCTGTCCGATGATATCAATATCTCATTTTTACCAAAATTGTGGCCTGGCGCTTTTCTGCATAACTACGTTCAAATTATGTTAAGATTTATATTTTTTATTGTTCAAAATAGGGTCTAAGTGTCTGTAATTTTAGTATATTCGTTTTTGTGCATTATTTTATTACGTTAAAAAAATACGACTATTTTTCATCATGTTTATTAATATTTATTATTTTTCAAACAGAACTATTTTTTCAAGTAGAAAATATCCACGGTATTTTGTTTGTTGGATAAATAACAATGTTAAGTGGGTGTGATGTTTGTACTTCTTAATGTTGGGGTCTGGTATTGCCAATGAAACGTCAATTCGTACGTTTATTCTGGCACAATACAACAATATAAATATGACAATTGGTTTACCCCGCGATCCTACGCCTTTACAAGCCAGCCCGTAAATCTGGAATGGTGCCATTTCGCACTGTACCGCAACCGGCACACGCATACGCGACCGTATACATACACATAAGTACGTACCTACATCGAAATACACCACAGTAGGGGCCAAATAAAGTGATAAAAACGAGAAACATTTGCCGTAAGATTGTGCCACCATCCCATACTGTACCCGAGGGCCAAGTAACAATGAATGTCGCGCGGCGATAGCCAGTAATTTTAAGGTAGTTACTTGACATATATATATATTTTATTTTCTTAATATACTGTTAACATATCTTTATTGAACCTGATATTATATTTATTTATTATTTAAGTTTGTGTAACATGCATACGATTATTAATAATAAGTATAGCTTTACTTCTAGTTTTGGGAAGAACAGAGCTTTACATCGACATGTATAAATGATAACTGTTCTTCCTAAAGCTAGAAGTAAAACAATAATAACTCTTAACAATTGTGTGTGAGTTATCAAAGTTAGTTAATTTTTTTTTAAAACTGTTATCATTTATATCTGTCAGTTATCATTCACACCCGTCAATGGGAAGCTCTCTTCTTCCCGAAACTAAAAGTAAACCAAAAATAACTTATATTAATTGTGTGTATTATACAAAGTTAGTAACAGAATATATTTAAGTTACTTTATAGTTTGATGTTCTAAAAAAAGAAAATATTTATTAATTATATAAATAGTAATTGGGGAACCTGTTTCAAAGTATTCTAATTTAATCACCAGTAGGTATTATTGATGGACAAGATGAAAAACAATCGTCCAATTCAATTTTGGAATAAAGGCTTTTCAGAAGCAAAATTAATGAAAATACTGAGATATTTCTGGATAAATATTACACAATTCAAATCTAAAGGCTTAACTTTGCGATTTTTGAACGAATTGGTGAAAAGCTGAACAATGAATATTTATGAAAAAATTATTTTGTGACCTGGAACTTAATAAAGCGGTAATAACAATTAAGTATCTACTCAAATATTTAGTGAAGCTTTAAAGCGGTTTATGATGATTTTGTTATTTCAATTTTATGCCGAAATTCCTCGCATAAATTAATTTCAAGCATTAATTACGTTATTGAAGGGTCGCTATTTTATTGAGTAAATATCTAAAATCTACGTAAATGACTCATTAATAGGTAAGGGTGCGGGAGAGACGCCCCATCGTCTGCACCTATGAGTAGGTTATCCATATTTTATATAAATTAAACATTGTCGTAAGTATTTCAAAGACGGTTTTTATATAATTAAATTTGCAGTTGGCTCAATTTCAATTATGTTGTTTCAATTATATGAATTTATAGCTTTAATTGCAATTCACTAACTTCAAATAAAAATTACGATCGTAGTTAATTAACAACGAGATTTTATTAGCAGTTGATTGTCAAAGTAAACTGACAGTTTTGTAAAATGCATAAATAAAAATGTATATTTAAAAAATAAAAAAACCCGTCGGCGCAAAAAGTGAACTTTTATAAAAACTGAAAAGAAAAAAATAAGTTCAATGGTCTGACATTCTGTTAAGTTATATTGAATAACTACACTATTAAAACGATTGACACACACACACATAAAACATATAATAAATTCTAATGCGGAACGTAGCGACTTTAAGGGTTTTGCTTTTGTTGTGCTGAATTAACATAAATGATTTCTTTTCAAAGTTCCTGTTTTGATGGAAGGAAAGCTAGGTAGACGGATTACTGGTATGATTCTGTCCTAAATTCCTTTTCAAAGTACACTGACATGTTCTATGAAGAATAGGACCGGTTGATAAAGGTTGTCGTTGTAAATACGTTTCAAATAAACCTGACAGCTAACATTTTACTGAAGCTATTTTAGCAAATATTTAGATATTTTTAGATATGCGTAAAAAGAAAAAGAAATTTTAGATAAATTTATTTCTAAAAATATATTTTTATTGTGAATTTGCAATTGTTTTGTAAATATTTAGATATTTTTAGATATAAAGACAAATGCGTAAAAATAAAAAGATATTTAAGATATATTTATTTCTAAAAATACATTTTTATTGTGAATTTGCAATTGTTTTGTACCAATGCAAGTGTCCACGGAATAATTTCTATGTACCTCACTCCCTTCCCCTCCTCCCCTGCTCCTACCGATCTCGCGGCCCTAGCAGTCGGCCTACAGCACGCGCGCTAAAACAGTGGAGCCCCTTTTTTATGCCAGTACGGCGAAGTTTAGTTTTGAGTTCGTCACTCGTATTTTTTCGTAACTTTAACAATTTATGTGTCTGTTAATAAGTGAAAAGACGAAGAATACAGTGAAACCCGGGCAAGAAACGAAGGTTTTGGAGGCGCCTGGATAAGATCGCGTTCCTCTTCCAGCATCCCTTCTGCTTGCCCCTGGTCCATTTGGAGCCGAGATGCATTGTCGGCTAATAAGCATTATTTCGTTCATGGACATTTGCAAAGGTCGTTAATTTATAACTTAATAATAAAAGTTAATTTGTTACAAAAGTGTTCACGTAGGTAGAACACGCGCGCGCGCTCCGTGCGTCATAGACAATATTACCGTGTAATCGTATTACAACGTATTACGGCGGTGAATTGTACTTGTATTATAATTGTTAATATTCTATTTTGATTTATTTTAAATTGCGAAATCATGTCAAAGCAAGTTAAATATAATTTGTCGGTGCTGTCGATGACCAGTCTTAGCGACATCGCCAACCAGGCCCAAGACGGTGATATAAATATGAAATCGAAATTTAAAATTAGATATACAGGTGCAGACTCAATAAAGGAAGATTTTGATGAAAGTTATGTGGCTTTAGAGTCATCAACAGAAATTTACGGATTTTATGGATACATATTACAGGGTCAAAGAAAGATTTTCTGAATTATTTGAAAAAGAAATTGGGCAACCATGTAAGACCGTGGGTCCCTCGAATAAAGTACTTCCAAAGCTACAGTTTACCAAAGTTTATATAAAACTATGTAGAATTTACTTCGTTCTTGTCAATTTTTCGTAAAACTGTCCATGAGAATCCTACATTGACTGATACAGAGAGATTATAATATTTGTTTTCGTGCTTGGAAGCAGACGCGTTAAATGTGATTAGACATCTCCCTATCACGGAAGCTAATTATAATGTTGCTTATACATTAATATGTGAGCGTTTTCATAATATTAGATATATAGCAGATAATCACTTGAATTATATATTGTCTTTGCGTACGGTAAAGGATATACGAGAATTACGAGGCTTTGTTGATATTCCGAAGGAAAACATTCAGGCTTTAGAATCTTTAAATTTACCCATACAACATTGGGACTTCATACTAGTTCACTTCATAATCATACGGAAGGAAATGTAGATTTACGTTTGAATTACAAAACAATCACAGAGATTTTCCAAGATTCGCAGATCTCATCGGTTTTTTGGAAAATCAATGTAGAGCTTTAGATACGGCTACAATGATAAACTATAATGAGAAGGAAATACCTAAAAAACGGTCTTCTAAAACAGTGTTCCGCGGACCGGAACAATTCTGGTATAATTCAAACAAGAGCGCTCATTATTGATAAAATCACTAATAATCAGCCGAAAGTGTATATTTCTCAACATGTAGTGAATCGTTTTAAATATCTTGCTCTAGCGGATGAGGATTTTAATAGACCTGGCCCGATCGATCTCTTGCTAGGCGCGGATATTTACAACAATATTATAACGGGAGATTTAGTACGTTTCGGAAATAATTTATCATGTGCTATTGGTACGATTTTTGGTTACGCAATCGTGGGTCCGGTGTCTATGGAACCAAGGGAACACTCTGATGTCGATACGTCTTTGATATCTCTGGTTACTGACGTCACTCTAGATAAATTAGTTAATAAATTTTGGGAATCGGAAAATGTTCCGGATAGCATTATCTCAGATTCTGACGATGTAGAATGCAAGATATTTTTATCAAATCGACATATCGAACTAAAACAGGCCGATATGTTGTTTGCTACAATTTTTGTTTGGCGTCTGATTTCTTAGTTTCTGATTTGGTCTCCAAGGCTTATGCCTTGCAATTATCTCTCCATCGACCACTGTGCATTCACGTTTAAGTGGATTACGTTTTTAGTTTATGTATGGTGTTAGCAGTAAGTGTCATAGATTCTAGGCCATACGTTTTCACAGAGAGGATACATACTTTAAAAACTATTCTTTTTAAATTCATAGGAAATTTTTTTCTGGGTATTTCTGTCGTTCGATTTTCTTTCACTTATTTTAACTTTATGTCCAAGATTCACATTCACATTAACAGCTTCAATTCTATTGTTATTGATTTGTATATTACCAGCCTCATTATTATGTTTTGATAGTATTAATTTTTGACTGATCTTTAAGGAAACGTCATGGAGTTCTTTTATCATGGTACAAAGTTATTTCAGATCGCCACGGATTAGTGCTATGTCATCACTATGTCATCTGTATAAGCATATTCCATCAATCTTTATTCTTATACGTTTCCAGTTTAATATTTTGAAGATGTTTTCCAGGAATAATCTAAATAATCTGAGTGAGGTTGACTTGACTTGACTAACGTCTCTTTTTATCTCAATTTTGTAATGTAAGAAATGCAAATAATTTGGGTGAGATTGAAATGACTTGATTAACGTCTCTTTTTATCTCAATTTCATCCGTTTTTGTATCTTTATCAATTCGTACATCCATTGTGGCATGATCTTAGATATATTTAATCAGCCTTGATATCTTTCAACATAATCGTTATTTATATGTATCCTATATATCAATCTTTCTACACCTTTGATTAATTGAATTTATTGTCAATATCATTATTACATCAAAAAAATGTAAGGTCACTATAAAATGAATTAATAACACATTTCTTTTATTAGTTAATGAATTCATTTATTTTATTTATAAATATATATTAATAAATAAAAAGAATGTATTAATTTATGTTCATACTGATTTATTAACTTAACGAGAATGGGCTTGAATATTTCCAAATACTTGAATTAACGTTTCACAAAGAACCACTACGAACGTATTTTACTTTTTCCTTGGAATTCTGTATCCATTACGTTCCCACAACAAAAGACTGATTATATTATATTAGTTGGTTAGTGAATTAAGGAGGCTCCTAAATAAACTTTGAGAAAAATTTATTCCCAGTAAAGGCAAGAAGGGTTATCCAATTAGTATGTCTCTTTACTCAGACTCACCTTGAGTTCATCCAAAAGTAGATGATAGGGTTGTACATGGAATTGCTCATGGCGAGCCAGTAGATGGCCAGGTAGATCTCCTGGATGTACTTGAAGTTGGTGATCTCCGGGTAGTATGACGTCACAATGAAGTACATGTGGAAGGGCAGCCAGCATACACCAAAAATGACAACCACGACAATCATCATTTTTACCACCTGTTGAACAAAAAAAAAATTGATTTTTCCATTTTCAGGTATCGAAAGTCAAAACTATAAATAGAATAAAAAAATGATGAATCTATTAAAATAGGTACAGAAAAAAAAGTGGAAAAAAACATTTGGTTCCCAACGGTCGGTGTGCGAATTGGGAAATTAATTTATCGTGTGTAGTTGGAGAAGTTACGGGTCTGTATCCCATGGGTAATCAATTATTTTTCGGTAAATAGATTTTTTCTGTATATATTTCTATGCTGTGCTATTTGCAAAATCGGTTTGTATTTAATGATCTATATTTAAATTAAATTATAAAGAATAAAATAAATACTAGAATAAAAAATATTCAAAATTATTGCATAAATAATGTATACATGGAAAGGGTTTGATCTGTGAATGATCTAAGTATCGCATAAGGAGCCGAATTTAAAATTTCGTATTAACTTAAATAATATAAGAAAAAGTTCATACACAATACAGTTTAAGCACTGACGTTATATACATTTTTAATTAGTAATAAGTTAGGAACCAAACTATGACAAATATATAAAAAATGAAGAATACATCAAAAGAAGAATTACTCGAATGTAAGTGATAGAAATAAATTTGAATCATAATGAGACAGATTAACTCATTTTCATTTACCATCTTTTTTTAATAGAAGAATAATTGCTTTGTATATATATGTATATATACAAAGCAAAACAAAAGCGGATATCAAAAAAATTTCGTTTGACAACCTATCCATTGTTGCTGAAAAAAATCCCGAACAATGTGCTAACGTATTCAACAACTATTTTGCTAATGTTGGTAAAAACCTAGCGGAAAAAATCAGCAATACCCAGGATATGATAGAGGACGATGGGGAAACTGTTGGTAATCATTTCTCAAATTTCAAAACAATAACCGCTACTGAAGTTGAAGGAGTTAAGAACAACTGCAAGTCCTGGGTAAGACAATGTCACCGTGAAGATCATTAAATCCATGAGCAAACTACTCAGCAGACCAATTACTCATATAATTAACATCAGTCTACAGACATGAATATTTCCAACTAATTATAAGAAAACCATAGTTATACCAATTTTCAAATCTGGAGATCAGGAGGAAATAAAAAATTATAGACCAATATCGCTTACATCAAACATAGAAAAGATCTTTGAAAAAGTTGTATATATAAATATATATATATATATATATATATATATATATATCTGGATCACTATATAAGCCGGCGCCTGCAGAGCCGATTATCTCACTTTGACGTCAATTTTATATACATATATATTATATATATATATATATATATATAACATATATATGTATATAAAATTGTAAAATAGACTGTAATAATTTTCGTGCAATATGATTATTGGTACAACAATGAAAACAGTAATTTATACAGGTGGTTTACGTCCTATATCAATAACCGAAGCCAGGCGTTAGCAATACGCCGGTTTAACTCTGACTTTAAAAAAGTACCTTCGGTCGTAGGAATTTTATTTTTAATTTACATCAATGACATCAAGCATGGTTTTCTGCATGCTAAATTATCTTTGTTCGCGGATGATGAAAAAATTTACAAACAGATAAAGTCTCCTACTGATTGTTTGTTGCTTCAAGATGACATTAATAGACTTTTAAAGTACTGCAAAAATAACCAACTTTTACTAAATATCGATAAATGTCATATTATTTCATTCTCCAAAAAAGAAAAAATTATCCTATAATTATCATCTCAACAATAAGCAACTTAAAATATGTACTCAAGTGAGGGATCTCGGTATCATCTTATATTCTAAATTAACATTCATCCCACATATGGAATCGATAATTACTAAAGCATATCGACTCCTTGGTTTCACTGCCAGAACGACAAACCCATTTATATTATTCACCACTTATATTCACCACTTATATACAATCACCATTTATATTAATCACTTTGTATTTTTCATTTTTACGCAATCAACTGGAGTTTGGAGTAGTAGTCTGGAATATTATTATTCTACGTATAGTGAGTGACTTGAAAATATTCAACATAAATTTCTCAATATTTAAAATTTCCGTTCCCGTTTAGAATTTAACTCATACACAGAAAGCGAGCGTTATCACAAAATCCCTCGTCTATCACATCGAAGATGCATACAAGATCTGTGTTATCTTTATAAAATCATGCATAACTTGGTTGACTCATCCTATTTATTAGAGCAAATCGGTTTAAGCTGTCCTACATACTCAACGCATTCAAATAATTTATTTTACCCAAACTTTGGCAGGACTAACTACTTAAAAAAATATTTTGTAACTCGTTCCACTTCAAAATACAATATGTTAAATTCTACAAATAACCTAGGTATTTTTATTGACAGTTTGCTTTTATTTAGAATGAAACTCCGTAATCTCAGTTATGATTATTGAAATAAATTTAATACTTCTTCAATTGAATCCCATTCCCTTCCTCTTCACACCCTTCCCATTTTATGCATTATCATAATTAAAACGTTTGAAATGATTACCATAATTTAAACATTCATCACATCACTCTATCATTTTTTTACCTAGTTTTTTTTACTAGCTTCGAGGAAACTTAATTGGTAATTTTTTCGATATTATATAAATTTTTTATTACATTGTACTCTATGTTTCCCAAAAAAAAAATTAAAAAAAAACAACCTGCTTGCGTAATTTTATACCTCTGTATATTCTAAATGTGGATATGAACAGTTTTGTTTTTAATACGGCACGCGCAAATGATGCGTGAATCAACTGCACCTTGACTTAAACATAATTGTAATATGTAATAACAGCATGCATAAAATTAATAAGACTTTCTGTCTTTTTTGGTGCTACATTAAATAATAAAGTATAATGTACCTATAATTTATTCTAAAATTGCAAACTAAAAATATTTTTTTTATAAAAAAACACTAAATTTGAAAAGATTGTAACCGCTGCCACGTTGTCACCAATTTTTATGATGATCTTTTTGTTGACGCTTTTGCTTATCGCAAACGAACCTTATACATTTTGAACCTTCACAATAAAATGCATTTATATTAAAATAATAAAAAATAATATACGTATATACGTAATATTTTCAGAAAATCTTTTGTCAGTCCCGTTTTAGTCATATTTACAGTTTTAGATCTAAAAAATCCTGTACAGAAATTTGCATATTCAATTATTTAGAGGAATAAGTGCAACCACATATAAATGTATTAATTTTCATGAGTTTGACATCATTTCACTGCGCTAGCTTAATATACAGGATGTCCCATGTCCCGTATCCCGTATCAAGCCGAAATCGAGTGACAGGCCAAGTCATAATAGTTATCAGAAAAATATTTTAAAAAATCTAAGTGATATGTTTTAAAAATTATCAGCATTAAAAAAATCAAAGAAACCTACACCCTGTGACGGGCTTTTCACTCCTTTTGCTACAAATCTTTATTTTTCTTCATTTTTTTATTATTATGTAATCCTGAATAATGTTTCTGTAAACTTTTGTCCAAAATTCAGAGCCAACTGCTCCAGCCTGGAAGAAAATGTCACTTTGTCATTTTTAACTGACTGTACGGAAAAAAATGTACTACACGAGGTTAGCAAGTAACTTCAAGCGAATTTAATAAAGATTCCAAAATAGTATAAAACTTGCTAGATTATTTCTTAAATTGTGGACAAACCTTTTTTTTTTGTAATGAAACCCAGTTTTTAATATTTTTTCTTATTTAATTAAAAATAATTCTAGTGTACCCAAGCCTTTCTTTAAGGCCGTAACTTTAAGATTCTAGTCTAGTTTGAGTAAGACGGAGGAGTCATTTCGCGAAGTGTGAGCGAGACAGATAGTGACACCAGTTATTCGCTATTGCACACAAAATACAGATCAGTATGTTACGATCCTTCGTTTACTGCGCATCTTTTCGTATTCGTTTGTGTTGATGTTGTACTTTTTGCCTCGTTTATTGGACCTGATTGCTTGTAATTTGGATTTTGACTGTTTAGTTTCTTTTTGAGACGACCTTTGCTTTCCCCTGGACTATCGCTATGATCCTCAATAAATTATATTATAATGATGATGATACGCATGGAAGATAATAGAATGTTTAAAGATTTTCCAATTCTATTCAAACAGTTTAGTTAAAATATTCGAATTGAAGAAACTTTTTTTCCAAAAAACAAACAAATAATATTCAGAAAGCAAAACACAGATTTGCGATAAAAATTATGAAAATAGTAATTTTTATACAAAGTGTTAAAGTGGGATGAAGATGAGTACTGCCAAAACAAAATTATGGTCGTAGAAAGACACTAAGAGCAGTGCTCGACCAGCATATAGAAGACGCAGCTGAAGCAAGTCAAAAAATTCTAATACTTTGGGAGTGGAATTTTCTAGCGACGGGAGGCAGGAAAGTGAAATAGATAGAAGAATTGGGCTGCAGCCGGCGTTCTACGTTCCTTGTATAGTGCGGTAATAAGAAAATCCGTTAAGACATAACTGACTTCAAGACTGTTTGTGATTGAAGACTGACTAATATGTGTACAGTGTGTACAGGCCATCAAATTTGGATCCTGACGGAGAGAGTGAGAACAAGGATCTAGGCTACCGAGACGAGTTTTCTAAGGGAGGTAGCGGGAGTCACACTGATGGACACAGTGAAAAGTGCTGACATGAAGAAAACACTCGGCATGGAGCCCCTACTCCTACACATAGAAAAATCACAAATGATGTTTGTGATTTTTCTCCTCAGCACATGTCCACTTGGACATATGCTCAGATGCCAGAGGAACGAATACCAAGAAGAATCCTCTTGGCAACCCCGGAGGGAAGGCAGCCGGTGGGTTGCCCCAGATTAAGCTGGGAGAGGCAACAAAAAATGTATATTAAAACAGAATGAGTCTAGACCAATTGACACATGCAGAAGCAGCGCAAGACAGGGGAATATGGAAGCACCTTGTCGAGTCTTTGGGCCCCCGACGCTACTCTGAGAAGGGGATGAAGATGATAAAGTGTTACCAAAGTATTCAGTTCCTCTAATAAAATATAAAATAATATATCCCTGAAATAGATTTATTCGATTATCTAATAAACAACCAAAAAGAGAATTTATTGTCGAACGTCAAGTCGATGCGGTAGTTTTCATGTCGTGAGCTTGCTAACTAAATTTTTAGAAAAACCCATGAAAATGTCTACTATACACATCTCGTCCTTCCAAATGTCAAGCAGGCATTAGAATAAAATATCAACTACATTTTATTGCGTTCTGCTTGTGTACACTCCATCGACGAGCGCACACGGAAGTCCAGGTCCCATAGCATTAGCAACAGGGATAATTAAGATTGGCTGCAGCTTGTATATTATTGTGTTCATGGAATAATACTCAATACTAATTTTTAAAAACGTATACCAAACAAATAAGCTTGGATTATATAAATCATTTGTACGTAGTGCCACTTACATCTGTTACTTGTTGGTTATATATAAAAAATATATTTTTACCATCCGCGTCTTGTAAATCTATTTATACATTATAATATGTTAATATGTGCATGAACCTTACAAAAACTTTCTAATAAATACGGTAACATGGAGCCATGGAGAAACAGTTAGGTCGTCCAGAAATAAAAAAAATTCTGGTAGCTTATTTTATAATTAATCAGTTTTGTTGTTTACTTAAAGTTGAATTATTTATTTTATTTTCATGCAAACATTTTAAAGTGTAATTTGTACCTAATTCAAAGGTAAATAAACCGCTAAATCATTAATGAATGTTAAAACTTCTTCGTCCTTTCTATTATTGTTCTGTAATCCGTAATGAATAGGAATTGTACATAATAAATAATTTTTCAATGCGCTGGACGTTTAAAAATTAATTAAAAATATCTAAAAACCCGTAGAAATCAAAGATTGACTAACAACCGAAGACATTTGCCGGTTCATTATTATAAAGGTGACGTTTGAGTTTAGAGGTTTCAACTCACAACGTAAAATTCTCTCATCGCTTCTAAAAATTAGCTGGATTGATAGAATAACAAATGACAGTGTAATGATCCGAATGCGAAAGGAGAATGAATTCCAAAATAAAGAAAACCCAGAAATTACAAATTCGACAATATCATGATGTAACCAGAATGTACCACGTCCTGCATCTTTTCATTCAAGGCGAAATTGCGTGCAGAAGAGGTCCTGGAAGACAAACGACTTCCTGGCTGAAAAACTTAAAAAAACTTTCCTCTTCAAGCACCAGAATTTTCTCTTGGAGAGGTCCGGTCATAAAATTTCTAATTGAAAGAAAAAAATTGTAATAAAACTGTGTAAATAAATAAAAAAAATGTTTCGAATAATCCACGGTCCAGCTATTTCGAATTGATGCTGGTAAGATTATGATCGCTAATGTGATCGTTAACGTCCGATTACTGAACAAAACTAAATAAAAAAGTTATCGTTCTTGGAAAACATGAACTATTCTACTTCATTAATGTATTATTATTCTAATTCTCTACTATTTGTAATATAAAATCCCTAATCTTGATATATTTCAACCTTCACACTTGGAATGCTCAGGCGGGGAGATGATTATTGGGATTATAAGGAGGAAGCAGTATGGATAGCGGGAATAATCTTACTACTGTACAGACATCCAGCAAATCCAGTTAATTAAGGGTTGGGCCCTAGGGCTCTCCACGTAATTAAGGATGTCCTGCGCGATGTTCTATTCTTCGTTTTAATATTCAACATTTGTTACGTAAGCTCTAGCTCTAGTGGTGTGGGATTTGCGATTATTTTCATCCCGATTACAGAATATAGTTTTAGTCTTGTACACATGTAATATTGTAAATGCAATATCGATTTAAAAACATAATCCAGACATAAGTTGAAAAAATCACTCCTTGAAAGAAAAGTTTTTAAGTTTTCAATGAAATCATATTTTAATGAAGATAAATTATCAAGTCTCACAGAAAAGGAGCTATTTAATAATAATAATTGGATAACTTACATAGCGCCGTTTTCGCGAATACTCACCTCAAGGGTGCTTTACACAGAAAAATTATTATCTTACAAAACAACTTACTGCTAGAAAAGAAAAAACTTATTTACTATTACTTATTCACTAGGTGGCATACAAGAAATGAATTTAAAATTGAGTACTATAATAGTTGGGAGTGCCTGAAAGAATTAGGTGAATTATTTATATTGGAAACCTGTATTGAAGCCTAATAGGGTGGCCCAGGGCTTATAACGTATACGAGCTGGCTTAAGTCACTCACATCACTTTACATAATGCAACATTCACTAATTCCACCGTAAGTACATTACATTCATCGAGATTTAGTTGCATTTATTATTTCTAGCAAGGGTTTGAGTATCGGTTCCAGATTCCATTATGACGCGGAAAAGTTCATAATTATAGACATCAGCAATTGGTCTTTTTGTCGCGCAAGATATAGTATTTTTTCAGTAGTATAATTGGGTTTTATGTTTCGACCCAGACACATAGGTTGGTATAGCGGCGGTTATTTAGATTAAACTCTTATTAAATGCAAAGGGTATTAGGCATAATCAAATTTCGTATACGAACCCAAGATGTTAGAATTGAATTTTAGTTGTAATATTTGATAGAAGAATATAATATTGTATTCCTTGTACATTATATAGTTACAGCGTAATTGCCGGCTTCAGCATACACCTCCCGTACAACTATTTCGCTAACATTATACAATAATATAATTGATATATTTTATATTACTTCATGTAAAATAATTATTTTGCATTATATTTGATTCTGTCTGACTGCCTCCAGTTTACACATTCAACAAAATTATAACTCCTCCGGTTGACAAATTCAATATACAAAATTATTAAATTATGAGAAAATATATTATATGTATTCAATATAATTCGCCGACTCACTGAGGTCGACCCACAGGGCCTAGCACATCACAGATTAAATTTGGAAACTTCTAATTTCAAATATGTTTTAATATACTTTGTAATACACACACAATATGAGTTATTAATTTACAACTATAGTTTCGAGAGGAGCAGTCCCTCTCATCATCAGGTATATATTGTGTGTGTATTACAAAGTATATTAAAACATATTTGAAATTATAATGTTGCACCACGAAGTATCTGCCAAATCTTTCAATGATTGGAAACTTCTGTTCAGTTTTCAAAGGCAGCTCTAAAACGTAAAAAAACGTTAGATTATTCACAATTACGAATAATGAGCTTTCAAATTGACTGAATTCATTAATTTCAAACAGGTCAAACATACAAATTTAAAATTGGCGGCATTACAATGTTATAAAATAACTGTCAAAGTACAGAAATAGAAATATTGCTTATTTCAGAATAAAGACGATAGTCATTTAATCGTCGACCTTCGATAGGAGATGGCATCATAGGAAGTTGAATAATTTTAATTTGACTTGTATTAAAGCAAATGAATTTTTAAAATTCTATATAAATTACTTTCATGATAGTATAACGTTTTGCAAAGTATAAGTCAGAAATATTGAAAAAATGCAAACTTTGATATCGCTTATCTCCTTAACTATTGATATTTCACTCAAGGTATAAATAATATTTTCTATTCAAAATTTAATAACGACGACCTCTCCGAATTTTTTTGCTACTAGGTATGAGACACTGTATGTTCATGTATACACTTGTTGAATTTGAGGTTATCACGATCTTTGTATGGAACACGATTTTCGATCAGTAAATGGAACACGTGTGCCTTATGGCTTCATCTCAAATGTTACGGTAGCAAAATCTTAGCAAAGGTATGTGTTACCATGCTGAAACGTTTCCTCAGGGAAACCGTCCACAAAGACGCGTTCCAATCTAGAAAGCACAGTGTTTCATACATGTAAAAAAATAGAGATGCTTTCAAGGAATACATGTAAGATCAATATATTTACTATTTTCAAACTAAGCTAAATGCCCGCATTGTGAAATTAGGACTAAATGTTGTCTTCTGGAACGTAGAATCACAGTATACCCAGAACAGTAGTTTATCTCCGGCCTGTCGGCGAGTTATTAGCCTACTCTTGCGTTGACGTTAGGGTTGTCACTTTATTTTTACTCCATTTCTTTTAACTCGTAACCTCAATTATGCCCCACCCTTATGCGTCGGAATCTCAATTCCGACGCATAAGGTAGACACTAAACCCGAATAAAATTCAATTTCTTTTAATTGTTTAAAAATTGATGTGCCGATTTTAATGTTTATGTGGTCCTTTTCAAACTCTTTGTGAAAGACCTGCTCCATCCTCTCTATATTGGCAACAAAGTCATGAGTAAATTACGATCTGTCGCATAATTTCTGTAATTAGTATACCTAGTTTCTGCACTTAAATTGCAAGAACACTGATTAACAACAACGTAGACTTTTAAAAACTCACAGTCTTTGTGATAATCAACATACCTTTTAGTAAAGCACCACAAACATAAAAAAGGCATTTTTTCAGGAAGCGCATTTTTTTATAAAGCGGTGGCTGCGAGCGCGAATGGCACCGAAGGCACGGCCCTTACTGCCGCCGCCTTGTGCCCCTATATTCTATGTCAGTGTGTGCGTTCCAGTGCGTGCGTACACGGCGCCGAGCACGCACGCACACATTCTAATGGATAGCGGCCAGTTTGTATGAAGACGTATTACTGTTCTTAGTATTTTGTGGTAGAATGATAGCCGATGAATGAGTGTTATTCTTGTTTTTTAGTTGATAGATTTTTTTTTAAACCGGTTTCGGAGTCTTGTGTTATGATTGAAGAAATTGCATTTAAAATTTCTGGAAGCTGCATCATAAGATTATCTATACTATTTCCATCATGAGATATAAAGCAATAAATTTCAATATGGCTTTGGAATATTCAATTAGGTAATAGTAAAACATAAAAAGCTATTCAACTTCATTCATATTTTTCAGTATGAAAAATTATTTCAACAAAAAAGCGTTGAAATCTATAAAAAGTGCATTTCAAAAGAAAAACGTGAACAAAAAAGTATTTGAATGTGTTGGGACCCACTTGAAATAGATTTTTTACGATGACTTGATTTGTATCGTATTTTATGTTTTTGCAAACATAATTTTTCTTCAGCTTTTCAGTATACATAAGACGACACCTCTGCAATGATCTCGAGTGCTGTTTAACTGACGTGAACGTCAAGTTGATTCATATTCCTGGGTTCTTCTTAATACTTTCTCATATTTGTTGAATTATGGACCATGAATCTTCTATGGACCATGAAAAACTACATACCCTGCTCCTTAAAAGATTTCAAAGACGCTTGGTAGAGTCATGGAGGTGGATGGCTGATTTATTTCATTGAAGTAATGGCAACATGCTCGCTGGGTCTGCATATTTGATTTTTTTTCAAACTACTTCAAGAGACCATGAGACCAATAACTGAAGCGAAACACATCACAAAAATATCCGAATATGAGTAAATCATATAGACTTATTTAATGGACCTCATTGGAAGTACCAGAAATTCTCGGAGTGAGAAGCCAGTAAGTACCATGTTTATTGGACTAGGAGTGTTGTTGATTTTAAATATAAAATTCTATGATTATCCTCCGCTAGGGTATTTAAAAAAATAAATAAATCGCTTACTTTGTTTTTGTATCGCCTCAAAAAAGATCGCTAAGTATAAAAGCTAGTTCTTGAATAAATATAAAGTTTCATTACAGTAATATGGTTATATGCAGCTACTGCAATGTGCAATAAGAGGATTTATAATTTAATCAAGAAACACTTACTTTCTAAAAGGTCTGAAATATCCCGAACGGAAGAACTCTCTCACCGTATCTACGTAGGATACTTTGTAAACTTTCCCCTTACACTGATACCACCATCAAACATGTAAATGACATTTTCATTACCCTCCCTCAGCTGGTTACATTTACGGTTAGTTAGCCGCACGTCGGACGCCCGAGCTATAGAACGGAAATCAACATCACTGAGGGCCGTGATTGGCACATCCACCCCTGACACGCGCATGCACAATGCAATACCGTAAACCTATTGCACTGCACTGATTTCAGATGAATGCATTTTATATCAGCAGGTGTACCATTAATCCGTATCGCCGCAACGGTACAAAGAGGTAGCGAACTGTTCAGTTTTAAATTGATTCTGTTTCCAGTTCTCGTTTGTTTGCTTTTCCACTACACACTAGTATACATACCTATAAGCAGGGACGCCCTGTGGGCATAGACAACTACGGAATTGCTTAAAGGCGATTCTATTCTAAGGGGCGACCAATTAGTGGCGTAATTTAATTGTTTATTTATTTGTGTGCATACGGTGTATAGAACCAGTGAAAAAATTAGTAAAAATAGAGAGATATCCTTAAAATCCAAACAGTATTAAAATATAAAAAGTAATTAAATAAAAAAATAAACAGAAATTTTATTGAATTAAAACCTATGATGTGAAAAATGAAAAAATCAACAATCCTATAGATAAAAGAACTAAACATTGGTAGATGTTTCTATAAAAAATTATAACTGTATCAGTCACCAGCATGTTTTTTTTAGAGTAGTCGAGCTGTCACAGAATCTATCTACAAACTCACAGTACTCATTGCCCAGTCTGTATAGTTTTGGCAGCGATGAGTTCTTCTGCGAATTTTCCTGAATTCTGTGAATTTTTAAATAAATTTATTAATCAATTAGAAAAGACATAAAATTAACGAAAAAATGTTAATAGACAGCAGCTAAAATATTTTTTTGTTACTTTAATTTTTCTGTAAGTTTTTTAATTGATTGTTAAATTTGTTAAAAATTCACAGAATTTGTTCTGAAATTATAACTTTACAATAACAATTTGTTTTCTTATACCTACGTTCATTATTTGATTATTAAGAGAGTGGTCTTTTTTTATTTCTTTTAAGTGTAATTTGCTTCGCAAAATAAGTTTTTTGATAGTCATTTGATAAATAACTTTTTAAGTGAACGGAATTTAGTCGAAAAAACTGGGAACTTTCTCTTGCAAATATTTAAGGATATATTAAAAGTTTATTACAAGTTATATAAGTCTAATGAGTAATGGAATATTTAAAAAATAATAATTTCATGAACATATTCTAAATTTCACTTTTCTTACAATAAGCAGTATTGGTGGTGGCAAAATGTTGAGGGCTGAATTGCTGTTCAAGGAGTGATAGGATCCGAACTCATTCATATTTATGAGGATCTACGACGAATCCCCTAAATGATTGTAATTGAATTAATAGAAACAGCAAACAAACCCAAAGTCCATCTACAATATCAACGATATCCCCCAACTAGTTAAACAGAATACCGAGCCTACGGTACGGGTGATTAATCCAATTACTTCAAAACAGAGAGATATGTGAATTTAATCCAATCAGTTCATTGCAGCTGTAGAAATATGAAGATCATACCTATAAAACTCAATGTCTGTCTGTCTGTTTTCTATACAAATCTACACCGTTGGACCGATCTGACCCAAATTTTGTATAAATACTTATTTTTTAGGACCCGGCGGGTAACAAAAACAACTTTTCCTCCCTCCCCCTTCACTCCTCCCTCGCGCCCAGATCATATATATATTTTCAATGGAAATCTGTACCGTTCGGCCGATCTGAATTAAATTTTGAAAACTTATTTTGTAGATCTCGACAGGTAAAAATATGACATTTACCCCCTCTCTCTTCACCCCAACCCCATGATATATTTTCCATGCAAATCTGTCACGTTAGACCGGTCGGACCCAAATTTTGCATACATATTCCCGAGGATTCGGCGGAAAAAATAGGTCGCATTTCTCTCCTGGATATACCATCCATCCCAGCCGTGATAAAATGGAAACACAGTTTTTATCAGAGGGTTTGTAAAACAATGGAATTTCCCCCCCCCACAAATTTATTTTCAACTTAATTATTAACCCGTGTAACGCCGGGTACGAACAGCTAGTGTTAAATAATAATATTTGAAGGGTAGAAATATTATGTAATACGTATATTGTCACGGGTCGTGGCAGCGGGAGACAAATGAAAACACTGGAAATTAATTAGAGATTTATTAACTAGTGATTAATTATTTTAATAAATTGACAAAGTCACTTACGCTTTTCTTAAAATCGCATTATTTCGAAATTTATCCGTCGTCTATGAACATTTTATTATAGCTGTAAATATTTTATTTCACACCCACTAAAATATTCCATTAAATTCTCGCTCGTAGTAGTCGCATTTATTTATTTTCCAACTTAGGGAATTTGCGAATCATTTCGCTTAATATCTGTCGCATCATTAATTTATCGATTTTGCATCGATAGAAAAGTCAAAACAAGACCTTGTGTCATAAGATTTGTGCCGTGTCGTAAACTTTTTGTTTTTTACGTCCACAGCTTGTTCGGCTATTCTGCCGGATATCTTTCAGTTGATTCGTCCGATGTAGCTTTTATAGCAAGTGTCGCATGGTATCTCGTATATTTTTTGGGAATCCATAAAAAATAAATCTTTTGCATTCCTAAGTAGGGAGGAAATTTTGAATAAATACTGTTCTCAATTCTTGTGTTTCTTTTATATTTACTGATTTTATCTGTGGATCCTTTGGTGTACGGTAACTATATCGTGGCTTTGTGGGCTTTTGGCGTAAATACAAACATGAACTGTAAATATATTATTTTTTAAAATATTAGGTTTCATATTCAGGTACTCAGCACCTACCATGGCAGGTAGGTTCTGAGAAATAACAAAATCACTATTAAAATTGTAAAAAGGTATTGAAAAAAATAGGTAGGTATATATAAATAATAAAATACAAATATAAAAAAAAAAATAGCAAGGGCGTGCCGCCAGAATATTGAAGCATGAAGCAAGTAAGGTAGACACATATTTTGGAAAACGAAATAAAGAAAATGTTTCCTTTTTTTTTTAATAGAGATGCGAACACAGAATGCATGTTACTTATATATTCTTACTATTTTCAAAATAAGCTAAGCGCTTTTACTGTGAAAATAGGACTAATTTGTGGTGTCCTGGGATGGGGCTCGAAACATCGACCACCAGATCACTAGGCGAGCGTCATAACCAATACCCCAACAAGCTATTAAAAAACGAATATAACAATATATGTATTATAATTCAAATAATATAATTACAGTTGTGATAAATTTGGGTGATATAAAAATTTCGAAATCACATATTTATTTCACTTTTTTCTTCCAAGATGTGTTTACCTAAAACTTTACGTAAATGTTCTTACTGTACGCGTCTGGAAGTTAAGTACTGAAATAAAAAATGCAATAATAAAATTATATATAATGCAATAATATATATATATATATATAATCTAAATAAAAATATAAAAGTTTGATTACCCAAAAAAAAGGCGCTGTTACTTATCTAAGTTTTCAATATTGATAAAGATTTAGATATAGGTACCTAATATTTTCCGAATTCATATTTTTTGATTACATTCGGTGAACTTCCGAGCTTATCGTTTTAAATAACGTTATTCCGAGTTTCATATTTGATTCACACCTTGAATATTGAATAATATATTTCTACGATTCTAAAACAAAGCGGATTCATTGTAGAAATACAGTTAATAGTTGGTATTTTAATTGTTAACTTATCAAATACAGTTTTCGGTTCTCAAGTTCGGAATGTATTCCGAGGCGCAAAAAGCAAAATAGCTAAATAAAAAAGAAGGAGTGACGTTTTAAATATTTTGTATCCTACCAATATTCATCGTGGCAGATGTTTATTTATATAAAGTGTATAATTCAAATTCAGAAGTGAATCAGTTTAAGTTATAAATTTCGACAGAAACTCCATCTTTTGTTAAGGATGTCAAGAAAATTGACATTCTTTGATTTCGAGCCGAATTGATTCAAGAGAAAAGCCGTTTCTGAAATTTTTTCCCGTAAACTTATAATTTTATGAAATAATTCTTCGATGATGACCAGAAAACCTGTAAATAAAACCTACTTCTATGTAATTATATTACGATACAATCTCTTACTATACAGGTATTTTATATATGCGTTATCTTCTGTTAGTTGTATCTGATTTCAATCAAACATTTCTGAAAAGTTTGTCAAGTAGATTGAGGCAATTCGTTAACTATTCTATCCCCTATGCCATGCGGCAGTTGTTAAAAAACTTAACTACGTTTATATTGGTATGAGACAAAATATTTATAACGCTACCAAAAAAAAAAAAATTTGTAAAACAGCACAGTCTGTTGGACGTAAAAGCAACACACTGTGTTCTGTATACAAATCTACACCATTTATTCGATCAGACTCAAATTTTGCATACTTATTCTTTAGAACCCGGCGAAAAGGTGACTTTTCTCCTCTCCTCTATCCCCTCACCCTTCAAGTGATATATTTTCATGCAAATCTGTACCGTTCGACCGATCTGACTAAAATTTTACATACGTATTATAAAGACGCCGGCTGATAACATAAGTGACTTTCCCGCCCTTTACCCCACCCGACCATCGGATATATTTTACATGCAAATCTCTACCGTTCGACCGATCTGACTCAAATTTTGTATACTTATTATTTAGGTCCCGGCGAATAATGACCTTTCCCCCCTTCCCCGTTACGCCTCCCCCTCACCTTGATATATTTTCCATGCAAATCTGTATCGACCGATCTGAATAAAATTTTTGCATACTTATTGTTTAGGATCCGGCGGGTATATAGGCAACATTTCCCTCTCCCCCTTTACCCAAACCTCTCCCTCTGATAAATTTTCTGTAAAAATCTACACCGTTTGACAGATTTGACCCAAATTTTTCATACTTATTTTTTGGACCCGGCGGGTACCTTCTCCTCTTCTTCACTTCTCCTCCTTCTTCCACTTCATTCCTCCCCTTCCAGTGATATATTTTCCATACAAATCTGTACCGTTCTACCGATTCTTTACGATGCGGTGGGTAACATATGTCACCTTTCCCACTCCCCTTTTACCCCACCTCCTCACCCTAATAATTTTCCTGTACACTGTTTGACCGATCTGATCCAAATTTTGCAATTTTTATTTTTTAGAACCCGGCGGATAACATAAGAGATATATTCCCTTTGCCTTCACCCCACTGACTTACCACCGATATGATATCTATATAAATTAAAATTTTCTATACAAAAGCGTTTGACCGATCTGACCCAAATTTTGCGTACTTATTCTTTAGGACCTGGCGGGTAACATAAGTCAAATTTTCTTCCTGGACATCTCATCCATCCCAGCATTGATTAAATGAAAATATTGTTCTTATTAGAGGCTTTGAAATACAATAAAACCTTTGTTTTCCCTCCACAAACTTATTTTTAACTTAATCCTTACGTGCAACGCCTGGTAGTAACAGCAAGTAATAAAATAAAAATAAAGTTATTAAAAATTTGTAAGGCAGGTACGAAAAATGAGAACATAATACCTCCAACAGTATGTGATTAAGTACAACATTTTTTAAAGAAGATTTATTTTTCTAAACACTAATGAAGCTACATAAAAATGAAGCTTTTCATTGTTACATATCAAACTGAAAAATAAAATAAAAATAAAAATATTAAAATCATGGTCAATGTATGAATTCAAATATGCATTCTAATCCTTTTTAAATTAATTTATAGATACTGAAATGGTCTATTTTCAATATAGTCTATCCAAGCAATACGTCACTTGGAGCCAGTTGCATCAACGCGGTTTACAGAAATATTTAGTTTAAAGCATAGATAGCATAGCATTCTACAGCAATCAAACAACTCGTTTCCGTAAGAATCTATACTTTAAACGAATTTTCACTTTAAACCATGTCGATACAACCGGCCCTTAGAGGCAGATAATACACACACATATTTAGATATATATTGAAACTCCAGATCAAATACTGCGATCAAGGCATCATGCCATGTCCTGTGTTATCCTATTTTTTTGATAAAATAAATCACAGCACATAGAAAAATTTTGAGTACGTAATTTGAGGTCTGTTAGAATAAAAAAACTTTACATTCAACATATCCCGAGATATTTGGTATGGAGAGCCAATTGAAGAAACGCGAACAACCCTTTTATTATATACTCCAGAAATACTATCTAATTTGAAATACGAAATAACTAGAGTGATTTTTTACTGTTTTCCTTTGGGTTTTATTTGACTTTGGGGCATGGCACTTGAAAAACAATACGCTGATTGTTTTTTGTCAAAGTCAAAATGATTTAACATATTATAGTCCAATCACTGTAAAAAGATTCTACTTCGGTATTTTTCAAAAACCTATATTTTTATATAACATCTCAGAAAATAGAATAACTCACTGCTTTATAATTGTAATGTGTGTAATGTAATGTAATTGTAATGTAATGTAAAAATAATTGTTTTGTAAAAAATAACAAACATTTCTCATTATTCCTCCTTATATTGCGTCAGCACATTCTAAAATTAAAAATATTTGATTAATCTTGTTTCTGAAAAACTTACACACACACACACATACATAAATATATATATATATATATATATATTGTCAGGGATTTAATCGGGGGTGTTCCTTCATCCCTTATGTCTGAAGGAACGCACCCGACCCAGGTTCACCAGCTGTGCTCAGTCGTGAGTCGCGACTCGATTTCCTGAGGAATCTGCTTCAGTGTGAGAGGTTCAAGGGATCACAGTGAAAAACAGATTTAGCTTTTTAGACGACAGACGTAGCTTTTTGCATAAGAAGACGTAGGTAGATAAATGAAGTTGCAGAATGTTCAGTAATGAGGCATAAACGAAGATTTGCCCCGTATCTTGAAATTTACGCTTTGCACAATCTCCTAGATGGGATCGCAACTTCTAGGTTCATGTCACCATGAGTTAGGATCCAGAATATGGTAGAAAAGGATCGCTTTTACTTGAGTGAGATGTGGTGTTCCTGCTTGATCTTATATAGTCCTAAATCAGCGTTTCTCCCTCCTGCGACGAGGCAAAGCTCTGGCGTATTTTGTCAAATTTACTGACCAATGAAACTATTTATGGTGTTTTTATCCATGGAAATGTATTTAAAAGCAATTATTTATATTCATGTACTTTATTTTTGTCTAATTTTTCAAAATAAACCAAAAATATATTAATATTAGGTCCTTACATATGAAATTGGCGTTTAGTATGGGAGGAACATAAAGCCGATTTTTTTTTATTATAATATATTTATTTAATCAAAGTATGTACCATTGCTATCTATGCACTTTTGCCATCTCATAGGTAGTTCATCGATCCCTTTACTAAAAAAACCATTCGGACGGGAATCAATAAAATCTTTGAAGGCGGTTTGGACTGCCCCATCGGAGTTGAATTTTTTCCTTTGCAAGAAGTTATCCAAATTTCGAAAAAAATGGTAATCTGTTGGGGCAAGGTCCGGAGAGTACGGTGGATGTCTTAGACATTCCAATTGAAGCTCCTCTAATTTGGTAGCCGTCTGTTGTGCAGTGTGTGGTCTAGCGTTATCATGAAGCAGCAGTGGCCTAGAGCGATTAACCAGCCTCGGTTGTTTAGCAGCTAGCAGGGTTCAGCCATTGCGATGAGCGCTTCCGATTATCGTACAGGATCCACTTTTCATCACAGGTAATGATTCGATTTAAAATCCCTTCATTATTGTGCCGGTTGAGTAATGCAACGCAGCAGTCAACGCGCGTTTGTTGATTTGCTTCACTCAATTCGTGAGGTACCCACCTTTCAAGCTTTTTCACCTTACCAATTTGCTTCAAGTGGATTAAAACAGTTTTATCACTAACACCGCAGCCTGCAGCTAACTCGGATGTGGTTTGCGATGGATCCGCTTCCACAATAGCCTTCAATTCTTCATTATCAACTTTGGTCTCCGGCCGTCCACGGGGCTTGTTCTGCAGGTCGAAATTTCCAGAACGAAAACGTTGGAACCAAAAACGTACTGTGTTTTCTTTTGCGGCACCGTCGCCATACACATCATTAATCCTTCGAGCCGTTTCTGCAGCACTGGTGGCACGGTGGAACTCGTACTCGTAAATAACGCGATATTTCAAGTTTTTCATTTTGTAAACTGAGTGACGCAAAGAAAAAAACAATTGAGGAAAAAACAAATGAATTATAATTTTCAAAACACAAATACATGAGTAAATAGCTGTATAAATTTGGATTTGGAATTCCTAACCAAAGAGAAGATATTTGAGATCAAATTTGCCAGTACGGCAAAACGCCAATTTCATATGTAAGGACCTAATAATAATAATAAAAAAATTTGAAAAAAAATCTTAATATAATCACGAAGAAGCTCAATCAGATTCTTCCTATTCGCATTCATCTTGTGTCTCGTTGTCTTCTTCACTATTTTATTCACTTGAAGGAACGAACGGTATCCCCGGAAGTAGAAGACTTATGGTTTCATTCGAGAATGCCTTACTTTTTTTATGCGGCTTAACTCGATTACTGCTCTAAAATGGGTCTGAGCTGAGTAAGAGCCTGTTTAAAATGTCCTTATTGCACATTTCCCTTGAAAATTTTCTTGAAAATTTCTGACTGTAAAGACGAAAGTGCTTATTTCTGGCCTCGGCGGCTTCCTCAGATAATTATCCAATAGGCAAGATTGCATGTGCAATAACTGTAGCACCGTGTCTCAATATTTTATGCATTGTGGGTGACATGGGATGCCACTCATACAACTGCACATAGAATTGAGCATTTAGCATAGACTTCAAACTTCTCCACATCAATATTATGATCACTAGAAATTGTTTCTAATATAATCTTAAACCTTTTGATTAAGTTTAAACTATACCAGTAATTTGGGAAGATGTTTCAGGATCCGCGAAGAAACTTCTTGCTGTATTCCCGTCATTTGTGTTTCCAAATCCTGCCTTTGGAATATCTACAAGCAGGCCCATCTTTTCCTTAATTTTTTTCTGAATCGTTTTTTTGTTTTCGTTTACTAAATTTTTGCCTTGAATTGTTCTAGCTTGCCATTTCTTTAATGGGATTTCATATGCTGAATGAAGTAGTGACTCAAATAACCTAATTCTTGCATGTAGAATTGAAAGCCCAAACCGCAGTGATTCTGGATTATCTTCGTTTTTTTTGTCGAGATTATTGAAGGCTTTGCATGTTAAATTGCATATATAGCACCTCTTCGTTGATGAAGTATTAGTGGTAGCATTGCGTACCTTATCATCAACCATTGTCGGCAATAAAGTATACTTTATGGAAACAATTCCACTGGGTGCTTTAATTTCAGTTTTCTTTAAGTTTCTGATTTGATTCTCAATATATTGAATCTCTTCCTTTGTGATGTCATTAGTTTCGTGAATAAATTGAGTACGTATGGGCCTGCAGTATCTAGTTGATGAAGTTTAGTATGACTTCTAATAGCAACCATATCGACCCTAAATTTTCACCATATAGTTAGGCATTATTTTAATACTAAAGCGGTCACTACGTGACTCACAAACAAAATGACATGTATGAGAACCGCAAGACCATTTTTAATATTGGCTTAAACTTGAGTACGACTGAAAGACATGAGTTTCCAATAGCTAATAGTTGCACACATTCGTGATAAGTTTTAAACCTTTGGTAGGGTATACGATGCGCACTAGAGAAGATCTGGGTGCTCCTTATTTAACACTGCTGGATGTTTATTAAAAACATTATTAAAAACTAGCTACGCTGATTGCTTTTTGAAAACAAATTAAAACGGTATACGCATCAATCTCACTGAACAGTTCGGTCAACTTAATTCAAGCAGTAGTTTGCCGTTATCGAAAGTATCTGAACGCAGCATGGTAATTACTTTGAGTACTTTTTGTAAGTGTGCTCGAAGTAATTACCACCTATGTATCAAGTAAGTATAAAGTAATTAAAAGCTCAAAGTGCAAAAAGTCAAAGGTGAGTGAAACTCATCCCTTGATTTATATATACATTTAATATGACTGCGTTCATACGTATTATATGAATAAGTGGGTACATTTTATTGGCCCGCCTATGTATATGAAATATTAAAAACATGTCATTTTCATAACTTATAAAAAAACTACATTATTAAGAAAATATATTAAAAAGGTCGAAATTTTTTGCTTGTTTGAGTGACAATTTTGTTTTACCAAATTTTTTTTTTTTAAAACAATTGAATTATATAAAAAAATACATACCCTTCTTTTGCTTTTGACATTTTCTAACTGGCGCTGCGTGCACTCCCCTATGCTCTGCGACCCCCACAGCTCCACCCCCACCCTAGCGTAGGTGAAGGTCATAGAACCAATCGGCAGAAAGTAAGTCAGGATTATGAAGGCTACGTTATATCTGAAAAAATTAAGATGAGTATCAAAAAGGGTGGAAAATAGTTATAATTGTACCTACCATTTAACAAAGTATTTATTGTAAATATATAATAGAACAGTATAAATATTGCAATACGTTACCAGTTATAAGAATACTTCAGAAGGTTCAGGGCAAGTTTTGGTTTTGTAAAAGAATTGTAAAATTCATTGAACATTAAAATTAAATACAAAAAATAAAAAGTTAACCAGACATTATTTGTTTTGAACAAGGCATATCTAAGGTTAACTGTATCAGTAAACAATGCACGAATGCTAAAGAATGTGATTTTAAAAAATATCCTCGTTGCCCTTACGCCAAAATTATGCCACAAGTACGTAGGTAGAGGAATTATTGAAAATTGTACATAATTTAGAGGTGCACACATATTCCCACATGACATGTGCACACATAGAAATGTTCCCACATGACACGTGCACACTTAGACAACTGCGTTTAATCAGGTGATGCCAAAAAACTGTTATTTTATATGAACCTACCCTAACTTAACTTAATGTATAAAGGAACGGAAACTATCTTTTTGATTTAACTAGTCTTGGAGGTTTAACTTAACTTTATCTAATGTAACTAAACTATAACAAAAAAATGTAAAATATTTTTCAATTTAAGGATGATTGGCGTAATATAAACAATCCAATTTATATTCATATTTATTTTATTACTTTGTGAGCAGTTATCTACGTATAAATCTAATCTTTGTACAGTTGTTATCTGGTTAAAATTTTTCTTATATTAAAATACACAATATAACACAAATAAGAATAGTAATAACATTTTATACACGCTAAAGCGAAACTAAAATTAACCAACTATCTAAGTTATGGCCACTAGGCGAGCGTTTTATCGCTAGACCAGATTGTATTTGGTTGAAATTAAATTGAATTTATATTATATATATATTATATCGGATATTGTTCACTTAATTGTTAGCAGGATAGGAAAATTGTTTTGCGGGAGCTAGGGGTTATAATAACTGTCATGTCAATATACCAATATTATCGACACAATTTAGAAACTTTCCGCTGCCCTAATGTTACACATTTATTAAACAAATTCTAAGAGTTTCGTTTAGATGTTTCAGTCTTTAATCCTTTCCTTTTGTTGTGCGCCATTTACAAAGCTCTCGCGTAGATTGCCTCTAATTACTGTCTTAAACAAATTACACGCCAACTTCCGTGTAGTTATATTAACACAGAAAAGTTTCGTTTAAACTTAAGTCGTTTACCTGCTATTCATACAGGACTGCACTTAATTTTTTTTAACTAAAGATCATGTAAATTAGGAAAACAGAAGTTAACTGCTTATTAAAACTGAGCACATCCGCATGCAATGTTATGAATTTTGAAATGAACGAATAAAATAGCGAGAACTCGCCTGTTTGATCTAGCAGTAAAAAATCTGTTTAATAAACCTGTGGTTGCCGGATCCAGCCTCGTCCCGGACGACCAATAGCATAAGTGGGACGATCAGTTACCATTTATTACAAATATTAGCAGATCTGTGCATGCACAAGAGATGAGGACACTTTCATCGCATTTGCGATAATTTTTTTTTTTTAAATTTGACTGTGTTTGTTTGGTAAACATCTTTACTAAAAAAATATTCATCAACAACTTTGTCTTCGTATCTCTTTCGACGTCAAGGCCCAAAGTTTTGACATAGAATTTTCGTCTTCCCAAGTCTAGGCCCAATCTATCTTTAAACATTGTTTTAAGTTTTTCTGTATCTAAGCCGTTTTTGTGGTCAATGGAGACACAATTATCAATTATCGAGATCGAGGACGAAGACGTAGACTCGCAATTACATCTTCGAGTACTTTGGAACCACATATTCCAAAATTTTCTGTGTAGTGCAGAAGCATTGAAATTAATGAAAGCCATTGAAAGAAAACTGCAATCATTTGAAATATGGCGTTAACGAAGAATCTCAATATTTCATTAGTTGATGAGTAACCAATATTAAGTCGAGGAGAAAATAAGTGAAAAAAAAACAATTATTAAAAAAGTCGAAACATTAATATTTCTGCCAACATAAGAGGATATAAATATTGACTTCTACGGTTTATAATTATGGCATGTAGATGTAAAAGCGTCACGGGAACGCTATATGGAAACCAAAATACAGTTATTCCTTATTACCGAAACTACCGAAATATTTCTTGAAATGGCAATAACCGGCAAAAGACTGATGTTTTGGTTTTAAAAGAATTAAAATAAATAAAATTAATCAAGTAGAATGATTTCGGTAGAGAAAAAGTATTTTCGTGTATATATGCCACTGTATATACGCCATCGGGATATGAACTCGAAAATTTTTATTATCATTTACTAAATTATAGAATCAAATATACTATAATTTTGACACGATAATAAAGTAAACCATACATCTCTTATTTCATGTGGAACTGACTGTCAACTTTATTGTGTAATAAATTTAATAAAAACTTTTGAGAATTATGCGCTAGGTGACGTCAGGAAAAATGAATTATTTCATGCCTTTTCTTTGATGAAAATACATTTTCTTGTATTATAAGAAATCATATTAATCAAATTAAAAGATACTGAAAAAATCGCTTATTATAGTAACAGTAATTGGCAATCCCTTGTTAAATGCAAAATAAATTCGAGGGTACGAAGAGAGTTGTGAAAAATCTTGGCAGTAGTTCAATGACAATGGCTTATATAAATAAAAAAGAAAAGTGTACCGACCCTCATCAAAGCTGCCGTCAATAATATTATTATATCGAGAATGATAGTGTGACATGATGTCACCAGAAGAAAGAGGAAAATTATTTTATTAAAGTAATAAAAATATAAAAGTTTCACTAAATGTGAAAGAAATAAGGTGAAGTAAACAATAGAGCGATAGATGTATTGAAATTTTTCTCATGAGTGACACCAAAGCACAATATCTCCAATTTGCATTTATATGAATATTTATCGTGCCCGCGACTTCACATGCGTAGATTTTTAATAAGTTTTAGTCATATTTTATCAATTTGTGTATTAACCTTAATGAATATGTATTATTGCAAATTTTTTAATAAAATATTTTAAGTTCTACAACTTCTCTGTAGAAAGTATTTAAATATCTCTTAATGTTAAGACAGCGTTCGTAAAAAACGCGCTCTATCAATTTTACACAGACTTTTTGGTAAAATAGATCACCACGAAAAGCTCCTTCTTTTTTTCGGGATGATATATAACTTAAGTCTACTCCGAAAGCCCATTCTAAATATTTTTGAAATCGGATGATTAGTTTCGGAGATTACCTCCCACATCCAAACTTACAAGTATTATCTCTTTATACATAGTATAGATTATAAAGTCTGTTTAAAACACAGTAAAAATCATTATCCAACACATGTTGGTCGTAAGGACTAATCTCGAGAGGTAAGAATACCCGTAGTGGAATTTACACATAATAGCTTTAATTTGAACAAAAAATTAAACTTAGTTACACGTACCAGACACGTTAATGGAGTTTAATTCATATTGAATTCTCTTATACTTGCAAGCACTCGAGCAAATGAACTTCCAAGCAATTGTTACTTCTACAGGTCAGAAAACATTCAGCATTCGAGTAGAAACTTGCATTTGGAAAAGTTTTCGCCATCAAATAGAAAAAAAGCCAATCGTTTTTGTTCAGATTGTCCTAAGCAACAAGTGAATGTCCGTAGAAGTTTGTTGACAAAAAATTATAATTCATGGCAATAATATTAACTTGAAGTTTTGATTAAATTGTGCGGGTCTTATTCATAATCTAGTATTGCACCATTCTGTTATTTATCTTATAAATATTTAAACTTGAGTTAGACATGAATACAACAAATTCAGTAGAATTTATAATTTTTAGTTAAATATTTATTACCTTTACAAAAACATACAGGTTCAGGCAAACTTCCCTATAAAATAGGTACCTTCCTAAAGCAATGCACTTTGTACATCATTTTCCATTGCAAAAAGTAGTATTCACTCTCCGCAAGGGTTGTTTAGTATTTGTAATCCGTTCTACGTCCGCTTACAACCGAAAACACAAAGATGACCCTTTATTTTTTCTCAATGTAGGGGAATAGAAGAATCGGCGGGTGGTCGGTAAAGTAAGGCGGGTATTCCAAGATGGTGATTCCATTTTTCGCGAAAAAGTCTTTTACAACAATGGTTTATGTGTGAGCGTGAGCATTAATCTGATTCAAAAATTCGACTTTTGTCCATAAATCATATATTTTTTCATATCTCATGGTCTCACTAACCGTTTTACTGTCTCTAGGTAGTAGGAGCGTGCAGTAAGAACATTACAATATAATAATAATAATTGTTTTATTCAAATCTTATTTTTTGTATTGTGTTACACTTCGACTGCCTAATTAGGAATTACCTGTTTGAAGGCATTCGACTATATACAAAGCAAAAAGAGTTAAAAATATAATTTAGTATACATTACAATAAATATTTAAATGAACAAATATATAATAAATTTAAATGTGATAAAATAATTAGAAATAGCTATACAGAAGTATATATATCGGTAAGGTAAGGTATAGTAAAAAGAGAAATCAAAATAAAATGTAATTACAAAATATATAATAAAAATTTTAAATTAGCAAGAAACATTGAGAGAAAATACTCAGCATTACACAGGAATTAATTTTAGGGTTTTCTCACGTAGTTCTCGTCCTATGTCAATGAGCCACCCATTTAATTGTTTTTTTAGAGCATGTCGTCTCATTTGTAATGTATCGGAAAAAAAGGTTGAATCCTGACAAGATAAAACATTTATACGAGTATAGTAAGAATGTAAAGGTATTCTACAATATTCGAATATCATTCATTATAGAATTTGTTCTTTTAAATCAGCATTGAAATGTGTGTATTTGAGGAAAATTCGTTTCAGGCTCATAGACAAGCGCAATATTGCTATTAACACCAATTCGTGCGTGCACTCATGTTTGCGCGGTAAAAGATATACTTAAAAAATAAATAATCACAATATTATATATTAATGACGCTTAAAGTATTGAGTTTTAAAATTTACACTAATCATTGTTGATTATTTTGTCGAGTTTCATGAAAAGAATTAAAACTCACAGAAATGTGACCATGAATATTTAAAATAATTGAGGTAAAAAAAAAACCTTTTAAATTAATGGTTTGCTTCTTAGCCCTGCTCTTACAATGATTTCTATTACATATATATATCATCATCATCTTCTTCTTCCCCTTATCCTAGTAGGATCGGGGGCCCAAAGACTCACAAGATGCTGATCACCTGTCTTGCGCTGCTTCTGCTCGAGTCAACCAGTCCAGACCCATTCTGTTTTCAAATACATTTTTTTGTTGTCTCTCCCAGCTCAATCGGGGTCGACCCACCGGCCGTCTTCCCTCCGGGGTTGCCAAGAGAATTCTTCTTGGTATTCATTCCTCTGGCATTCTGAGCACATATCCAAGCCACCTCAGTTGTGATTTTTCTATGTGCAGGAGTAGGGGCTCTATGCTGAGTGTGTGCCTTATCTTAACTGTATCTCTCTGAGACTTCTGTAATTTGTCTGAAGACAAAATCCAGTAACTGTGTACTTTGAACAATACCTGCATTCAAATTTTTTTGGATGGTATTTGTAGTGGTCCATACAAGATTGACGAAGAAGTTCACTACTTTCATCCGGCTCTTGCATAGTCCATTCAAATGATTGAAAGATTCTTAGATATGAACATAGGTATATAAAACTTTCAGAATTTGATAATGTGTGGATGTTCTTACGATGGAATTGGTGAACGTTGCATTGTGTAGAGTGATCTTTCAAGCCAGGCAGTAGATCCTGGGTCATCGTATAAAAATGCTTCCACATACGTTTCTCATATTTATAGCTTCGTCTCTGTGACACTTCTATAATTTGTCTACTAATTACTATCCAAAATATTTATTTACTGAAAAAATTGAATTTCATAAACAAGTTATTAATTTATTTATGGTTTTTGTATTTACTTTGTAGACTATGTTTATTTGTAATGAAATTTAAAATAAATTAAACTTTAATAAATATTATCCGTAGGGGAAATGGTGACTTACATCTATAAATAAGTCAATTATACGTGGTGTATACAATATTTGATAATGACCTAACAAGCCGAAATAACTGCCACATTTAAAATAACTCGTAAAGACGGAAGTTAAAATAAATCCGATTTTTGGGACAATTGTTAAGAGTTTTTTTATTGTAATTATTTATTGATAAGTTTCAAAACTATCCCTGAAATATTGAATCAAACTATAATCATTAATATCAACAACTTTGTGGGAGTACTGCTCACACATAGGATATCCAAAGTGCTCCGGGCGAGAAAAGATCCATAGTAAAAGTTCATCGTGCCATTTTAACGTCGGAAAAGTTTTATCTTACCATTTTCATAGTTACAAAGCAATCAAGAAGATATTAGAAGCGTATCATGTGCATACATTATGTCTTTATAATACCTCACTCCTATGATCCTACAAAAGTTTTTCCATAAATTAACTTATTTATGCAAATAACAGATTTATACTTTGAGCGTGTTTCTAAAAATTGTAACGCAACATGCATTTGATTACTTTTTCAAACAACGTAAGAATATCTAACAGTTCAGAAACACTAATGAAAAGTGTCATTTTTTTCAGAGTTTTTAATGTCATTAACTAGTATGATACTGGAGTAATGCATTTAATTAAAATATGGAAAGAAAATTGTTATGTATTCATATTACAAGACCTTTTAATTGCAGTGTGAAAAAAAATCACTAGTGACTTATTTTTTATGATCAATAAGAATATGCTTTGTTTTGTTAATTACTAATTTTTAAAAAACATCCATATGTTTCGGGACGAATGGTTTCTTCATCAAGACACAAAATATACTGAAAATAAAAAATCGAAGCAACGACAATAATACAATCAATATAAATATATGTCATTTTCAAATTAGTAATTAATTATTTATTCATTTCCCATATATATATTTTTATTTACGATTTGAGATTTTTATTTTTTAGTATACGTTGAATCTTGATAAAGGAACCATTGGCCCCGAAGGATGTTGGTATTTTCAACAAATTAATGGTGAAAACAAAGTACATTCTGATAAATTATATTAACATTGTCGCCAATTTCGCTCATGTTGAAGAATTTATTTTTTAATTGAGACTGGCTTTGGAACGTCAGATACAAGCATTCAAAATTTTTATTCCACAATCACGATGAAACAAACGTTCTGAGAAATGTTAGCATTTAAAGATAGAACAAAAATATTTTAAATACATTGTTAAAATATCTAACCATACAGTAACTGTTTCACATAGTTTTTTTAAAATCAATGCTTATATTTAAATTAAGACTTTATCAGTATTTTTTTAATTAAAATAATATATGTAATCCATTAAGCATTTTTTCCCCTAACGAAATAAAAGTATTATTTGCCATGAATGATTGGACATAAAACCTAAACCGTGAACAAACTATATTAAAAAGCGTAATGGACATTTTTTATCTCTTCAAAATATTAGGTCCTTACATATGAAATTGGCGTTTTGCCGTACTGGCAAATTTGATCTCAAATATCTTCTCTTTGGTTAGGAATTCCAAATCCAAATTTATACAGCTATTTACTCATGTATTTGGGTTTTGAAAATTATAATTCATTTGTTTTTTCCTCAATTGTTTTTTTCTTTGCGTCACTCAGTTTACAAAATGAAAAACTTGAAATATCGCGTTATTTACGAGTACGAGTTCCACCGTGGCACCAGTGCTGCAGAAACGGCTCGAAGGATTAATGATGTATATGGCGACGGTGCCGCAAAAGAAAACACAGTGCGTTTTTGGTTTCAACGTTTTCGTTCTGGAAATTTCGACCTGCAGAACAATCCCCGTGGACGGCCGGAGACCAAAGTTGATAATGAAGAATTGAAGGCTATTGTGGAAGCGGATCCATCGCAAACCACATCCGAGTTAGCTGCAGGCTGCGGTGTTAGTGATAAAACTGTTTTAATCCACTTGAAGCAAATTGGTAAGGTTAAAAAGCTTGAAAGGTGGGTACCTCACGAACTGAGTGAAGCAAATAAACAAACGCGCGTTGACTGCTGCGTTGCATTACTCAATCGGCACAATAATGAAGAGATTTTAAATCGAATCATTACCTATGATGAAAAGTGGATCCTGTACGATAATCGGAAGCGCTCATCGCAATGGCTGAACCCTGCCGAACCAGCCAAACCATGCCCCAAGCGAAAATTGACTCCAAAAAAGTTACTTGTGAGCGTTTGGTGGACTAGTGCTGGTGTCGTTCACTACAGCTTTCTTAAATCTGGCCAGACGATTACGGAAGATGTCTATTATCAGCAACTGCAAACCATGATGGAAAAGCTAGCTGCTAAACAACCGAGGCTGGTTAATCGCTCTAGGCCACTGCTGCTTCATGATAACGCTAGACCACACAGCACAGCAGACGGCTACCAAATTAGAGGAGCTTCAATTGGAATGTCTAAGACATCCACCGTACTCTCCAGACCTTGCCCCAACAGATTACCATTTTTTTCGAAATTTGGATAACTTCTTGCAAAGGAAAAAATTCAACTCCGATGGGGCAGTCCAAACCGCCTTCAAAGATTTTATTGATTCCCGTCCGAATGCTTTTTTTAGTAAAGGGATCAATGAATTACCTATGAGATGGCAAAAGTGCATAGATAGCAATGGTACATACTTTGATTAAATAAATATATTATAATAAAAAAAATCGGCTTAATGTTCTTCCCATACTAAACGCCAATTTCATACGTAAGGACCTAATATATGATTTGGATAGTGTTTTGCCTCTAAGTAGAATTCTGTTTGATTTTTTCCATTTTAATACAAAGTTTAAGAAAAGTGTCGAACTTTAGAGAACAATTAAATTGAATCCAAAAAATGATCACCTTAAGTGAATTCTTCAAAAGAACCAACATGGTTTATGTTTTGTATGTGTTTATATGTATTACCAAATAACTTTCCATTGAAGCATTTTTTGCACCCAAAGCAGTGAATTTTGTGGCTTTTTTTATTTTATAACTGAATTAATCTGACTGTAGTTATCTTATTAAAAAAAATTATGGTATTATTTAAAATAAAACTGTTTAAATATAGACACATATGTAAAATATCCAATGTTGGTAAATATACTATGTATAAACAGTCAATAAGTATGTATCTATCTATAATATACTAAGAATAGATAGATATTCACTGTTTACTTTAAATATGAAGGAAAAAATATGCTTAATTCACTTAACCAAATGAAGATTCTTGGGATTTAATTTTAATGCATGCCAATTTGTAAAAATTAAATGGATAAAATTTTATTTAAAAATAAATTTAATTTTTATATTTATGTGCTAATTTTTCATTTATGAATAAAATACTATTTTTCTTTTTTTCAATTGGTTTATTTTTGAGTAAAACACAACATTTCCGTTTTCTTCCCCAGGTGAGTTGAGTCTCAACTCACCTGAGGTAAAATGTTATAAAAATTGAAACTCCACGATTAAAAATGTTTTCAAAAAAAAATATAGCACTCGTGTATTCTATGTACGAGTATATGGATAGTATGTTATTTATTCTACATATGAAGAAAATTATTCGGATATGGCTGGTTTTGAAGACAATGCTATGGTTTATTAGGAGTACTAGCTGGTTTGCCCGGCTTCGCTCGGGACCATAATTCGTTAAGCATAGAATTGTGTTGACGTCTCTTTTTTGCTGGTTTCGGCACCAGTGATTGGATTGCCTTGTTGGACCGTCTTCGCTTTGCCAAAATATCAACAGATATTTTAGCGCACAATCATAACACTCTAGAGAGAACTTTCCAAAACTTTCTAGTGCATTCCGAAATCTTATAGAACTTCCTGGAATATTCGAGAACTTTCCCTTTCCAGAACTTCTTAGTTTGGAGCTTTATAGAATTTTCGGGAATCTTCTAGCACACTCCCCTTCCAGAACTTTCTAGAGCTTTACTGGACATTTGAAACATTCTTGACTCACCAACACATTTCGCCACATTTGGAACCTTATAGAACTTTTGGGAATTTTCTAGAACGTTCTCCTTCCAGAACTTTCTACAGCGGATTTTTTCGGAACCTTCTAGACTTACCGACACAGTCGGCGGGGCCATTTTGGATCAATCTGAAGCATTTGCGTCCTTCCCATAACAAAACAATGTGCTAGAATGCACATTTTCGTCACCCACTCCCACCCACGGTCAGTCACCCCTACCAAACTCGCACATTTTCAGTGGGACACCAAGGGCTATCCACCACCATAACCACAAGGGGGTGGCAGTTTCTGGTTGTGAAGAAAACTTAGCGGATAGGGAAACACGG
>JADDOH010015435.1:0-54137 GCA_016648135.1 Agrypnia vestita
TTAATCAAAGTATGTACCATTGCTATCTATGCACTTTTGCCATCTCATAGGTAGTTCATCGATCCCTTTACTAAAAAAACCATTCGGACGGGAATCAATAAAATCTTTGAAGGCGGTTTGGACTGCCCCATCGGAGTTGAATTTTTTCCTTTGCAAGAAGTTATCCAAATTTCGAAAAAAATGGTAATCTGTTGTGGCAAGGTCCGGAGAGTACGGTGGATGTCTTAGACATCCCAATTGAAGCTCCTCTAATTTGGTAGCCGTCTGTTGTGCAGTATGTGGTCTAGCGTTATCATGAAGCAGCAGTGGCCTAGAGCGATTAACCAGCCTCGGTTGTTTAGCAGCTAGCTTTTCCATCATTTGCAGTTGCTGACAATAGACATCTGCCGTAATCGTCTGGCCAGATTTAAGAAAGCTGTAGTGAACGACACCAGCAACTAGTCCACCAAACGCTCACAAGTAACTTTTTTGGAGTCAATTTTCGCTTGGGGCATGGTTTGGCTGGTTCGGCAGGGTTCAGCCATTGCGATGAGCGCTTCCGATTATCGTACAGGATCCACTTTTCATCACAGGTAATGATTCGATTTAAAATCCCTTCATTATTGTGCCGGTTGAGTAATGCAACGCAGCAGTCAACGCGCGTTTGTTGATTTGCTTCACTCAATTCGTGAGGTACCCACCTTTCAAGCTTTTTCACCTTACCAATTTGCTTCAAGTGGATTAAAACAGTTTTATCACTAACACCGCAGCCTGCAGCTAACTCGGATGTGGTTTGCGATGGATCCGCTTCCACAATAGCCTTCAATTCTTCATTATCAATTTTGGTCTCCGGCCGTCCACGGGGCTTGTTCTGCAGGTCGAAATTTCCAGAACGAAAACGTTGGAACCAAAAACGCACTGTGTTTTCTTTTGCGGCACCGTCGCCATACACATCATTAATCCTTCGAGCCGTTTCTGCAGCACTGGTGCCACGGTGGAACTCGTACTCGTAAATAACGCGATATTTCAAGTTTTTCATTTTGTAAACTGAGTGACGCAAAGAAAAAAACAATTGAGAAAAAAACAAATGAATTATAATTTTCAAAACACAAATACATGAGTAAATAGCTGTATAAATTTGGATTTGGAATTCCTAACCAAAGAGAAGATATTTGAGATCAAATTTGCCAGTACGGCAAAACATCGATTTCATATGTAAGGACCTAATAAGTAAAAAAAATTAAAAAAAATTTTTTTACAACTATACACGTATTAAATAAATAAAATAAATATCCAAGTAAACGTTAGTGCATGATAACTTATAATAATAATAATAATAATAACAATTGGATAATTTGTATAGCGCCGTTTTCGCGAATACTCACCTCAAGGGCGCTTTACACAGAGAAATTATTATCTTACAAGACAACTTACTGCTAAAAAAGAAAGAACTTATTTATTATTACTTATTCACTAGGTGGCATACAAGAAGTGGAATTAAAATTGATATAATAGTTTGTGAGCCCCTGAAAGAATTATGTGTTTTCGCGGAGGCACAATAGGAGTGGAAAACATTAGCTAGCATTGTTGTGGTCAGATTCTATAGGTTTTTATAGGATTGTTTAAATAAATGCGTCTTAAGTTGTTTTTTGAATTGTGGTAAGCTGTCTGTTTGTCTCAGTTTATTAGGTAGTTTGTTCCATAACTTTGGTCCAGCCACGGCGAAAGCACGATCACCGAAATTAGTTTTGTGGGCGCGATTTACTTCAGCTAACCTATTTGTATTAGATGTTGATGCTGAGCGAAGTGTCAGTTGTCTATTATTTGTGGAGAATGGAATGCAGAAGTCGGTTATGTATTGAGGGGCCATGTTGTGAATAGTACTAAATGTTAGTAATAAACAATTATAGTAATTAATCATTTCACAAGACGAGTTACCTATGAGATATTTACAAGATTTAGGATAAATCCTACACAGTGTAAAAGTGCGTAAGGAATGCGCGTAAATGTGAGTGTTTATTATTTATTTTTGAGACAGAGTTCCGCCATGAAAGCTCCCAAGTCACGGCCGATCCTCGCCCTCCTTTACGTTATGATGAATTGCCAAGGCGGGGCTAATTGATTGGCGCTAGGATCCGAAGGATAATTATTCAAATCCTGGGCATACGGTGTTAGTGACACGGGGATGACGTGACATAATAGATGCCTATAGACTCGAAGGACCTAATGGTGTTCGGTGACTTTATCAAAATTAAAATGTATACCTACGCATATATTTGACGAAGGAAAATAAATTAACCCGGAGGCGAGATCTTATACCGTGTACAGTATAGTATGTTTGAAGGACCCAATTGTGCAAGGTGACCTTATTTATTTATTTTATTGTTTATTTACATTTGTTAATACAAGTTATTATTAATAACTGCCACACTACAGTTAATACAAGTTGTTAATAATAACTGCCACACTAGGTAAAAACCAGGTCTGTGGCAGTTATTCTCATATGATATATATGTAATATTAACAAATGACAATTAAAGAAAGTATAAACGTAAGAATGAAAGTAGATCAATAATAATAAAGTAAATCATAGGAATACCTAAATCTAGAGGAAAAGAAAAAGAAAAGAAAATATACATATAAAATTAAGATAGCAATTTAAGTAGTTACAAAAATAAATATTACATTATGGTATACTTTAAATTATATAAATCAGTTTTTGCCAATTCAGAGGTCAAGGGCGGATCACTTTTTGAGCATACCTTCTACCTGATATTATAAACTTAGTAATACGATGTTTAAAAGGTTTGTGTAGAGTTATTTCTTTAGTTTTATTAGGTAAATTGTAAAAAACATGCGTTATTTAAACATGTTATTTAAATCAAAGCTGCGATAATATTGTTATGTAACGGCTGTTACACTCGTTACACTCGTTACACTAAACAATTTTATACTAATGTTGTGTAGTTATTATATATTCAGTTATAGCTATCGTGTACTCATAGATTTTTTATTTTATTTTTTAACATACAGACCGTCAATAGGTCATAATTAATAATTAATAATGAAAAAAAATATATATAAAGATAAAAATATCGCAGATCAATAAGTAGTTCAATATTTTTTTTAAATACAATTATTATACATAATATACATCGAAAATCAACAAATTTTTACATAGTACACAATTAATGATAAAAATAAATAAATTAATAATAAAAAGTGTCTTAGAGATAAATCAATTGTAAACAGTATTGAGTATAATATAAAGACTAGTTTAACAGGTTTACGGCGAGTGCACGGGTTCCAAGGTCAACATCGTGTGTCTATGACGAGCATGTATTACACGCTTGAGGGACGTCAACCAAGTTTATCAATATTTCGCTTTTGTACTGAGCCTGTGTCATAAATAATATATCAAGCTTGCAGTCTCTGGACGATATCTCGATAAATTGGTTGACCATTGTAGGTAGAGGAGAGAAATAGCCTAGATTGGTGTTGTAAAATTTAGTGTGTAAATGGCTTGTAGACCTCATTGATCAGACAGGGATGTTAAGTGTGTAGTAAGAACAAGAAGCATGATTTTGATTTAAACATATATTTGGAAAAAAGAAATCGAAATTAAATATTTATCTGGCAGAATATTATGAAATATTAAAATATGAATAGTGAAGTGTTAATATGAAGGGTTAATTATTGTGATAGGAATATTACGAGATATATATCTTATTTCGGTTTCTTTTCAAAAGTCTTGTTCTCACTGCACGCCCCTGCAGTAAGCAAGCAGTTGAATCATGCTCGTGCACGTATAAAATGCTATTCTAATTAAAAATCTTCTTGTCTCCGGATTGGCTTCAAAGTTTCGGAAAAAACAAATTATCCTATTTTCTGGCATGTAATAATGTTACTGCTAGTTGAGATATTACGCTATGCTATTCAAAATAACACACAATCTAGTTGATAGTCCGGAACTTCTTCAACGAATATCTTACCACATCCCAACTCGCAATAACAGACATTCACCCACTTTTTATCTCCCCTTTTGTAAGACCAACTCAAAACAAAACTCCTTTATGTACAGATCCACAAATTCATTTAACACAAACTATCACCACATTGACATTTTCAACGCAACAATAAGAAACGAACAATATCTACACTACCGCACCCAAACTAATTGGTACATTATATCTTCCCTTCTACTCCCGTCCCACATTCCCCTCCACCCTCTCCACTCGCTATTAAAGTAAGTTAAAGTTAATTTTTATATTCAATGGAAAATTTGTAATTGGCCTAATTGTAAAAACCATTATTTCATATTTTTAAGATTGTTGTTTTGCTGTTAATTGTCCCAAAAAACAAAATAAATAAATAAATAAATTACCCTGATTTTAATGTTTTCGTACACGAAATGTACTCTATTGCTATAAATTAAACAAAATTAATAAATAAATAAAATACAACTTGGTATACCCCACTAATACGTATACCACAAGTGTACCTTGGTATGCATTTAGTGGTGTATGGTGGATACAAAGTTGTGTTTTATTTGATTATTAAATATGTCACCATAAAGTTATAAATCGTTCATTCAAGGCGTAAATAATAATTATACACCTTTGTTTTGACAGTAAATGAGTTGAAATGAAGAGGGCGGGGCACCGAAATATGCTCGCGCGCAACGATTTGCGCATCAGACAGAAAAATCGCGTTTGAGCTTGTTATTGCTATGAATCGATCTCGGATATCATTTAAAAAAATTATGTTTCGTGATATTATGGACAATATATTGTCAACTGACAAAGAAATTATAAAGTTTTAAAGCAAATTGGTAAGTCAATTTTTTTTTAAATGTGTACAAAAATATACTCCGTTTAACTCACATTGCTTGGCGTGTACTTTTATTTCATTTTATTTTATTTTATTTTATTTGCAAACATACAGTACAATTTTTTATATATATATATATAATATCAAAAAAAATTCGTGAGTATGACCAGTAAAGTTTCCTCGAAGCTGGTAAAAAAAAAACTAAATTAAAAACAATGATAAAGAATATGTGATAAATAATAAATATTTCAAAGATTTAAATTATGATAATGCATAAAATGGGAGGGGTGGGGAGAGGGAGGGAATGGGATTCAATTAAATAAGTATCAAATCAATAGTCATAAATGAGATTACGGAGTTTCATTTTAAATAAAAGCAAATTGTCAGTAAAAATGTCTACATTATTTGTAGAATTTAACATACTTGTAACCTCGTCTTAATTAATTTAGTTAATAATTAATAAGTTAATAATAATCCTAAATAAATTAAAAAACATAATTTATTGAATGCCATTAAACATAATTACCTCAATGTATTGTGCTTTAAAATTTAAATTGGGAACTTATGGAAATGATTTTTCAATAAAGTGCGTTTCGAGTGATTTTTTAAGCAATGTTTCTGATGCACTGTTCCGTATTGTGGAGTGCAGAGAGATCCACGCATTAAATTTGGACCTACTACCACAAATGCTCGTTCACTTAACTTTGTGGTCGGCTACGGTGGCCGCTTCGCGGCTGGTAGTGACCGCTGCGCGGACATCGGTGTCTACAGTCAGCTGTCACTAGTAGATGCCAATTGCCTACCCAACGGGCGGCCATGGTAGGTGATTCGCAGCCAATGGCCACTGCGCGGTGTCTGTTTACTGCAAGGCCATGCTGTAAGCTATGGTAGTCGCTGCGCGGCCAGTGATAGCTATTGAGCGGATAGGTCTTGAGGGCGGCTATCTAACAACAAAAACTACAGATTTATTACTTTTCAAAGACATTGATTACTGCATAAGCCTTATAGGTATCGCCGTCCATATAGCTGTCTTGTATGGATTCAAAGTAATTCTATTTTACGGCATCTACTCGCCTTATTAATTTCTCTACGTATTTTGTTTCGTTTTCTTTTAATTTTTCTATCTCACGAAACGACATGTATGGAACCGTCATTTTTGATGGGTTACAGCTCGTGTTATATATATATATATATTTTTTCAATTGATTCAGCAACATTGTAGATTAACATTTAAAATAAATATTAATTATATTATTTGTAATTATTATCTACTTCTTATATTTGAATAATTACACCAACATGTTTCAGAAAAATCTTCCCATCGTCAGGGTGTTGTATAACTGTCAAAATATCAAAAGACATTTCATTCTGACACCCTGACGATGGAAAGGTTTTTTGTGTTGTTGATGAAACATGTTGGTGTAATTAATCAAATAAAAGAAATAGATATATACAAGTAATATAATTAATATATTTTTTTATATTTATATATTTTTTATTTATATATTTATAGTGATCCAAGAACAGAATCCTGAAGTATCCCGAGTCGCTTCCGAGTCCCAAGAGACCTCTAAAGAAGAAGCAATCATGATTGTAGGTTCGCAGGTTATAGAATCGAAATAGTAACCCAAATAAAAATGAAAATTAAAAAATTCCACAAATATGTAAAATATTGAATGTTTTGAACAGAGCATTAGTTTTCGAGATCGCGATGGAAGTTTGGCAAGAAAGATACCATTTCCGGTCACTCTCACAAAGTCGAAGCGGCCTTACGCGAGGTATATTTTGGGTTCTTGAGGTACGGCACAAATAAATCAAGCTACACCCGCGTTGTCACAATGAAGGGGGATAAATGAGATTTTTATCGGAGGTCCGGTCTCGGGCTCCGCAGAGGTCCTGGAGCTACGAAACCTGGGGCTGGCCCCACGGCGCTGGGCCGGAGGGTCAATGCGACCGCAAAAATACAGTCGATCTTTCATTTGACCAGTCTGTACTGAAGAATTGTATATTTTACTTAGCTACCATCACGCCATTTCGCCGTGGGGTAGGGAGAGAGTATAGAGCGCCTGTCTCTTCTTTCTTCTTGAAGGCGATTGCAAAAATACAGTCGATCTCTCATTTGACTAGTGCGTACTGAAGAATTGTATATTTTACGTAGTTACCATCACGCCATTTCGCCGTGGGGGTAGAGAGAGAGTATAGAGTGCCTGTCTCTTCTTTCTTCTTCAAGGCGATGGCAAAAATACAGTCGATCTTTCATTTGACTAGTCTGTACTGAAGAATTGTATATTTTACTTAGCTACCATCACGCCATTTCGCCGTGGGGTAGGGAGAGAGTATAGAGCGCCTGTCTCTTCTTTCTTCAAGGCGATGGCAAAAATACAGTCGATCTTTCATTTGACTAGTCTGTACTGAAGAATTGTATATTTTACTTGGTTACCATCATGCCATTTCGCCTCAGGGGTAGGGAGAGAGTATAGAGCGCCTGTCTCTTCTTTCTTCTTCAAGGCGATGGCAAAAATACAGTCGATCTTTCATTTGATTAGTCTGTACTGAAGAATTGTATATTTTACTTAGTTACCATCACGCCATTTCGCTGTGGGGGTAGGGAGAGAGTATATAGCGCCGGTCTCTTCTTTCTCCTGTCTTGTGTCCTGTCTTCTGTCCTGACATAGAACTCTCGCCTCATCCACATTCGTACATCTTTGCATGCATGCTCGAAGATTGTTAAGGCTTCTAACGGGACCTTCTTCCTTCTTCTTCTTCTCGTGCCCTGTCCGTTTACCGGACGTTGGCTATCATGTTGGCTATGCGGACTTTGCTTACTGCGGCCCGGAACAGCTCCACAGTAGACTGGCCAAACCACTGTCTCAAGTTTTTCAACCATGAAGTCCTCCTTCTTCCAGTATCTGGTTAATCTGGTAATGCCACGTCTAACGCGGTCGCCCTCTTTTTCTGGCACCGTCAACGCTTGCATTATACGTCTTTATTACCATTCTTTCCTCGTTCATTCGCTCAACATGCCCAAACCACCTGAGCGACCCAGTTTTAATTCTATGCATTACTGTAATAATAATTATGCTAAAATCAACTTTACATTCATTCCTAATATCTTCATTCCTTACTCTTATCATTAATGGATTTGCCGCACATACGTCTAAGGGATCGCATCTCCACTGTATTCAGTCTATTTTCGTTTATTTTATCCATAAACGCAGTAAAATGCAGTCTAAATCTGTCTCAGTATAAAACAGTAAATACAGCAAAATAAATATAAAATATTCATCTATGCATGTATACCTGATGTACATATATATAAAGTCAGATATTTAAGGATTTATATGCCAAGATTCCTAGCATCACAAACATCATAAAAATCTGAGTAAACACATGACGAACAAGAAAAACATATAAATTAACCCTTTTCTGTATATTAATTTTGGGGAGAAAAAAGATTTTCTGTATACAATCATTATTCACGATGTATTTTATTTTTACATTTTATTTTATTTTATCAATCAACTATTTTATCAATTACACTTATTTTATCAATCACCTTATTTTATTTTACTCTATTTTACCAAGTAATTGAAAAGTTACATTTTATAAATATATTTTATGTAAAGAACTCAAAATTTGCACGTGCGTTGATATAGTTATTGCTCAGCAAAATAAAACAATTCTATTTTAAACATTTCTGTATAATTGTGCTGCAATTCCTGGGGCCATCTAGTAGATTCCATACAAAGTATTTGAGAAATACTATGACGGTATTATGAAAAATTTTACAATATCTACATATAAATTTGTCATCAAAAAGTAAGGTTTATTAATTATTTAATATATAATAGTATAACAAACATTTGGCGAATGTAGAAAATTATAGGTGCTACAATATTTATGGATAGGTAGACAATTTTTATGCACTTTTCTAAGCGGTTTTATAGTGAAAATGTAAATTTAAATATTATTACATAAATATTTTTTTAAATTAAAGATGGGAACACGGAATACGTGTCGCATCAATATTCTTACTATTTTCAAACTAAGCTAAGCGCTTGTGCAATGAAAATAGGACTGACTTGCTGGTATCCTGAAAGCACTACGCAAAACACCAACACGCTTCGATTTATAATTAATCTTATATACACACGTTTGGACATTTTATGTACCTATTCAATAAATCTATTCTAAATTAATGAAAGAATATGATTTTTGTTAAATATTATGCGTATTATTTATTAAACTTACCAGCTAATAATCAAAATGAATGGCGCTATGGATACGCCCGTAACATTCGTCTCAACCTACACACCTAGCAAATAAAAATTGGACCTAATTGATGTGTCGTCTTTGTTTAGTTCCATTCAAACACGATTTGCCCATTAAGTCGGCCCGATATCTCGGCGGATCTCGTGTCGATGAGATGCTGGGCTGATCCCAAATGATGCGGATGATTCCAAATGATGGGGAAGACATCGGATGATGTTATATGGAGGCAGCCCAACCGATGACAGCGTACCCACTGCTCGTATAAAGGTGTTTAGATTATATTAGGGAGATTGATTAATTATCGGGATTAACGGATCGGACATAGGATCGCTTATTTTTTAGGAAACTAAGTGGAGGAAATGGATCTTAGATAAACTCTTTGACCTTTTTTAGGCGGTCGTAATTTAAAATGTCTTCTTTCAGAAAGAAATGCTTTTATTTTAAGGTAAAATAAAACAATACATTCAATATACATATCGACTGTAATTTTTTGACTTATTAATACGAAAAAAATACATCGATGTAAATAAAAATGTAGATGTTCGTTTGTACAAAATCGATAATCTCAATTAGTTCTTCACTGATGGCTTTGAAATTTTGGCACAACATTGCATTCGATTACGAGGATGTTTTTGTATATCTGATTTGTTTTCATATACCTACTATAGCTAGACCGCATTCAAAAGAATGTGCGTAAATTTTTTTTTGTGTTTTTACGATGCAAAAAATGAGCACAAAATAAGTTATTCTAGTAAATAAGTAACCTTTTTTAATTAAACTAAAAAATATATATTTATTTGGAATATCATATTGCTTGCCAGGCAACTTTTCCCCGCTTTCTTCTTAACGGACAAAGCTAGGGAATGGTCTTTTGTTTGTGGTCGACCTTTATTAATTTATATAAATAAAAATGTAAATTTTCGATTGTCCAAAATCATAAACCTCCTAAAGCTTTTTATGACACAACGATGCATTCAAATTCGCACAAATTATTTGAAAAATAAGGCGCAGGTACCTACCCTTTCAATTATTATATATATATATATATATATTATTAGATATATATTTAGATATAACCATAGATATAACCATAGAAGTCAAGGCCAATAGGGCGAAGGAGCTTAGGAAGGCCGAAACTAAGATGGAGTGACAACGTCCTCAAAGACACTCTGCCTTAGAGCTTCGGAACTGGAGAGAGCTGGCACTAGACCGAGATGAGTGAAGGAAAATTATTTGGAGGAGGCCAAGACCCACCAAGGGTTGTAGTGCCAAGAATGATGATGATGATAACCATAGATGTACTATAAATATAGAATAGTTATAAATAAAAAAGATGGACGTGTGCTATGTATATATAATCTGCATTACCACTACCACTCTACCAGCAATCACATTCGGTGCCGAAGATACCACCAGGGCAGTCTGTATAGGTAGACCAGAGATGCCCGGAATCGCTGTACAGCAATTGCAAAAATTACACCGCGAAAAAACCTTGGTGAATAAATAATAATATACTTACTTACTTACCATCACGCCGTTTCCCCGTTGGGGTAGGCAGAGACGATAGAGCGCCACACTCTTCTGTCCTCACATACAACTCTCGCCTCATCCACATTCATACATCTTCGCATCAAGCTCGCCGGTTGTTGAGGCTTCTGACGGGACCATCTTCCAGTATCTGGTTAATCTGGTCATGCCACGTCTTCCGCGGTCGCCCTCTCTTTCTGGCGCCATCAACACTTGTATTATATATCTTTCTTACCATTCTTCCTCATTCATTCGTTCAACATGCCCAAACCCTTTATTAATTCTATTAATTACGCTAAGATCAGCTTTACATTCATTCCTAATATCTTCATTCTTTACTCTATTATAAATGGATTTACCACACATACGCCTAAAGGATCTCATCTCGTCTTCTTCTGCCAGGTCCAGGCTCCACTTCCAAACATCAGTGTTGGTGTCAGAATTCCATTATGTACCGCTATTTTTGCCTCGGTAGACACATTTCTATTAGAAATTATTGCGTTAAATGCACCGTTCACCCTATTCCCCGCAGTTACTCATAAAATCCCTCTCGATATCCTTCTCAACTTCCCAAGTACATATATTCATCTAGGTACTTCTTCTAACCATTCATTACCATTACATTCATACCATCACTTTTGACTTGTTTACGTTCATAATAAGGTCACTTTCCTTGCATACATCATACATCCTGCTTACTAGATACTGTAAGTCCTGTTCGCTATTTGCCATTAATACGGCATCATCCGCGTACAGTAAACAGCATGAAATCAAATCACTCATTTTCGCTCCTACATTCATATAAGTACGTATATTTTAAATAGAAATATAAATATAAACTGCTCCGTACTGAAATTTTGGGTTTTTGTCAATTTTTTTTTTTAAATTTAATTAAATACTTATAATAGACAAGAACCTAAAATGAAAAGATCAAATTAGTCAACTAAATAACATTACTTTTTCAACAAATTTTTATTAATCAATTAGAGAAGACATACAGAAAAATCAAAGTAATGAAAAAATACTCGAACTGCTACCGGTCTTCGAACCAACGGACCTTCACTCCATCCGGGGATGGCGCGCTATACAATTTCGCCGCGGCAATAATAAAACTTATTCAATTTTTTTAAATCCCGAATATTCTATCATTGGAAAACTCCACTTCAGTTTACCATGCTGTAGTGCAAAATGCTGTATTGGAGATTTTCTTTAAGTATTGTGCTTTTACTTGTGCAACTGCACAATAAAATATATTATTGTAGGATGGTAATTTGTATTTAATTATTTGTATTAAACTTTTCAAAATTTTTAATGCCCTAAATATTAATAAAAAAAAATGCGATACTATAAATTCACAAAATGTTCTTTAATAATAACACATTGGGGGTCTTTAATAATAACAGATCAGCTGGAAGTATTTTGTTAACTAAATGTACCTAATACTAGCTAGCCCAACTTTATTTCACCTACAAAGGAGTGTCATTTTTAATGCTCCTCGCAATGAAATGAAGACGGTAAAAATCATAGGAATTTCAAAACTAAATTGAAAATCTACTAAAATCAATCTCAGCAAAGCTATGAAAAAATCTTATTGAAAAAATCGATATGTTATTTTAAATACTATTACAATACATTTTTAATTATTATAATTTAATGCAATATTTCTATGTACATTTTATTTTTCTTACATTATATTCTTTACAATACAATAATACAAATAGAGAGACAAACGCATAGTTTTACAACTGAAAATCGCACACGAAAAAAACACATATTCCTACCACAAAAATTGTAATATCGCATTGGCGAAACATTACTGTAGGTATAGAAAAAAAATTAACAGCCCATCGGAAAACATCAGAAAGATTAGATAATAAAATGCCTGAAAAAAGCCCTCAAAAACTTTTTTTTCTTCAATAAGAAAAAGTGTTAATAGTAAATCGAATATTATAAATAACCAGGTCCTTTTTACAAATCGTTATCTTTTAAATTTATTTTCCTGTTGTACCCAATTATTATTTATTTCCCAAATATAATTTTTTTATATTTTGACTATCTATACTGCAATTTTTGATTTTTAATTTTATTCTTAATTTTAGTATACATTGTATCCTGGCGAAGAGACCATTGTCCCTGAAATACGTTGATATTTTCTATATATAAGTGGTGAAAGCAAAATACATTTTTATTAATTATATAAAAAAAATATTTTTTGTATATTATATTAAGAATTCCTTACAATAAATAAAAAATGTTAAAACGAGATGGTACTGGGGGAAGGGTAGGGACCCGGTATATGCATTTACTGCTACGCCACTCATAATCATTATTACTATAAATTATAATTTTATATGTTTAAGAAATATTTAATTGATAGTTTAATGTATATAATAGCAAGATATAATGTAGCCAATAAGCGATCACGCCGTTTTCCCACAGGGATAGGCAGAAGGAATAGATCGCCATGTGCTTCTATTCTATCATATTAATTTTGCCTTGTAAATTTCATCCATTTTCTCATGGACGTTCTTCGATTATTGAAGTTTTCAAATAGGGTGGTGAAAATTGATTTATCTTATTTTATTTTGTTTATTTTTTACCTACATCGCAAAAGCTTACATAATTATTATATTTTTACAATATTATTACAAATAGGTACATACTATTTTATATTAAGCTAATCCATACCAGGTTAAGCCTGTTGTAATGTAGTTAATTTTTTCGATAAACTCAAAACTAAAACAAACGCTTTAAGTTACGTGGACCATAAAATAAAATGAAAAGATCAATGAAAGGGAGGAAATATTATTAAATCTTTAGAATTAAAACTAATCAGTGTACATGGCTGCAAATTTTTATTACGGAGATATTTAACTATCCCACGATCACCGAGGGTATAGTTAAAAAATGCAATTTGTTTTAAATACCGTGAAATGGTTTATTTTTATTTTAAGGGATTTTATGTGGAGCCATTAAGTGATATTGTGATATTTAAACGAGCAGTGTTGTTGATCTTTAGGTTTATTGGCTGACGCTTTATTTCTTTGTGATATGTACCACATTAAGGCTGTTTAATTGGCCAGCCATATACAGCCTTAAATAAGCCTTAAAGATAAGGTCTGCCGTGTTTAACAGTTTATAACAAAAATAAAAAAGCAACGCAAATATGGCAATGAGTCACTTTGATTTATATAGAGTAAGCACTTAAACAAGTTTATGAATTCTGCTCTAAGTAATAATAAAAGAATTACTCAAGGTGCAGGTAAAACCTCTTTCTACTTACGTCTCTGCTATCTTCCGTTTCTATCTCCTGCATTTATTATCATGTGTGTTTCTATCCCCTGCATTTATTATCATGTGTGTATCCGATGTGTATATTTAAATTTGACATTTTTTATTAGTTCTCTTGCCTTATTCATACCCCTTCACTCTTCATGTGTACCTCTTCATCGATATTATGGTTAATCGAAAATACGTATTATGGTTCATCAAGAAGGCTTTAGCGTGGGTTGGTTAATTTTAAGGGCGGAATCCAGAGTTGTCGGTGCTTAATCAGGAGCCACTTCCGAGTAAGTAAGTGTAGGTACTCGTTTTTCCTCAAATTATTGATGTTACCATCGAAATCAGAAAAATTATTGACTTTGATCATAGAAGACACTAAATGCTATTAGGTGAATATGAACCAAAAACTAACTAACTAACTAACTGAACCTTACTTACTTACTTACCATCACGCCGTTTCCCCGTGAGGGTACCCACACGGGACACTCTTCTGTCCTGACATACAACTCTCGCCTCATCCACATTCATACATCTTCGCATGCAAGCTCGCCGGTTGTTGAGGCTTCTAACAGGACCATCTTGCAGTATCTGGTTGATCTGGTCATGCCACGTCTTCCGCGGTCGCCCTCTCTTTCTGGCGTCATCAACACTTGCATTATATATCTTTCTTACCATTCTTTCCTCATTCATTCGCTCAACATGCCCTAACTGAACCAGTATATAAAAAATAGCATAATCCAAAGAAGTAAGAACGCTTGCTATTTTACATACAAACATCTGCAGTCGTGTGAAAATTTGTTTTATTTCTGTTCCCCAAAAGATATTAATTTATTCAATGATTTAAGTTTTTAGATTTAAAAAAAATAATATAATCGTAGCCACATTTTTAACCGGCAATTTGGCTCGTCATCTTAAAGCACGTTTCCCTGGCCCCATTTCTGTTTTTTATTCGAAAGTGTTAAGAAATTCATTTTTATCTGAAATTTTTGTTTAGTTTTATTTAAGTATTGTCAAGATCTAACCTCCGAGAAAATAACTAGTGAGAGTACCTACAATGTTTAAGAAAAATTGCAAGTATCACTTAGATATTTAAAATATTGAAAAAAAATAATTACCGGACCTTAGGGTGATTGGGAAAATACAAGTACCTACACATGTCACGAAAAAATATCAAGTAAACAAATTGACTTGATTGTGGATGAATAAATAAATTAATACTTGATATTGATAAATAATTAAAATCATCTTTAGATGTTCGACCACAGCGACAAAGTGGTTATATACTGCACAGCGCTGGCCATTATAATATCGCGTTCACTGCTCTTCGCCAATGAAACGCTCTGACGCAAGCTATTATTTATTGAAACACACTGTGCATATTGTGCACGATTGTATAAAATGTCAACAAATCTTGCAGGTGCAGGATTTGTTGACATTTTATACAATCGTAAGTAAGGGCAGAGTGCAGTCAGTAATTTGAAATAAGCTATAATTAATTAGAATTTCTATGAAAAAATGTAAATTTATACATTTATAAAGAAATTAAAGTGGCTTGGAATATTCTCATCACAATTGATATCATATAATTGAAATTTTAATGTATCATAATATTCTGTCATATAAACTTTTAATTTCGAATTTTTAAGTTTAATTTTTAATTATATTCAGTCCGTCGCTAGCTACACCGAATCCAAATCATTCTATGTGAATCTTCCGGTTTGTGTCTTCTGGGGTATTACGCCGTGTTTTTATGACCTTTCTGGGTCCATCATCAGTGTTAAGTATTGGCTAGGAATACGGTATTGCTAGCCATTACTTAACACAACATTTCGTTCTCACCCTGCTTTCGACACGGTATTGCAAACCAATACTTAACCACAACACCAACACCAACACAACGTCGGCCAGAAAGGTCGTAAAAACATGGCATTATACCTCAGAAGACACAAAACAGAAGATTCTGAGTGGCAGTGAAAACCTAAGAACATTAATTCTACGTGAATTCTGGAAAAAACCTTGCATTTTTTATTATATTTTATTGGGACACTAACGGAATACTGGCTACAAAATCAAAAAAAATACATAATCAATCATACATTAGTAATAAAATTAATAATAATATACTTTGTTTTCACCCCTTAAAAATACCTAAATAATAAAACATTATTATTTAAAACTCAGCCCAAGTGTCTTTGTCCTGTTTTAGCAACCTGCATATTTATAAATATTAAGTGTATCAATGCAGCATGGTCATGTAATTATATATAAATAAATTATTGATTAAATGTATTCTATGGGTTCACTTTATTGTTAAATTAATTGCTTTATACAATTAATTTAAAAATAAATGCAGAATTTTATTAGTAATGACATTTTCTGCGTAATTTTCATGCCCTACTATTATTATTACCTTTAGTACTTTACCCTTAACTAATAACATTAGATCGAGTAGCGGAACAGAACGGTATAAGATCGGCTAGTTCAAAAATAAGTTAAGACTAGGTACTCATGTAGTTTGTTCTCAGAGAAGTATTTAGGTACTCCCTTATTAAAGTCTAGTCGTGAAACATGTTTTCCTTCTCGACTCGAAATCTTATGTTTCAAAACATCATTGCTGACATTACAACAAAAGTGCATACTCGCAACATCATAAATATATAGTTCTACACGATCACTTGCCAAGTACCTACTATAGTTTATACTTACTCATAAGCATGTTTCTAATAATTAGTTAATGATACATATAGGCATTTATAATTGAAAAATAAATGTATCCTGAGTACACTCAATTTTTGTATTTTTGGATTTCTCGATCAACTCGTTGATGAACTCTACAATGTATGAATTTTAATATCGAAAATATTCCGCAAATAATAATTTTAATTTGCTCAATTTGAAATCGAGTAAGTCTCACATACAATGATACTTTTATCTAAAATATATTTTAAAAAAACACGCTTATATTTGAATATACTAAAAAGTAAAAAATAAATTTTCTGAAATTTTTTTTTCAATTCAATTCAATTCAATTTATTTATTATTTATATAACATTTACATTACAAACACAACATTTAATTCGTAAATGTTATAAATAAGTTACGTGCTTATGATATTGATATAAATGGAGGAACAGTGCCCACGCTTTTATTTAGAGAGTGAAGCTTACATTTTTGTCAGAAATTTAATTTTTTACTTGTGAGTACATTTAATTTAAATATAATTGTAATGTATAAGAATTTTTTTTTCGTGTAATTTAATTTTCTATTTTTTAATTTTGATATTACCCAGCGTACAAAATTACTTCTGTGGAAAACTAGCGTCATCTTTTGGTTTGCTTATTAACTAATTTTCAATTCATTTTTTCTAAATGCTTTTGTGTTATAATTTAATTTCATACAAAATCACTTTTCCATTTTCCATTTCCCATTTCAAACTTTGATAAATTATTTATGATGTATTAAATGATTAACAAGTAATAATTTATGCAATGTCATGTGTACAAAATTTCAGCTCGATTGGATATTGGGAAGGGTGTGAAATATCGATTATAAGTTTCCATCCAGATAAGCGGACAAATGGACAAACAGAAAAACAGGTGAAGCTAATATAAGCGTGGTAAAAATAACTTAATATTGCTAGCCCCGTGTAAAATATACAAGTATCCTAACTATGAGTTATTTTTATAATAACTGTAGTTTTAATCTAATCTCAATTTGCCAGCAAACTTTAGCTTGGGCACTTTTTCCAGTGCAAGTTTATTCACATTTGAAGCAATAGGTACTTATAAATGGTTAAAAATATTTTTTCTAAATATTGATTTAACATTTTACCGCTGCAAATGTACTTAATAATTATAATAATATGTAGATATCGCTAATACATACAAATTACAATTAGATCCCTCGACATGTACGTACTAATGTAATCGTATAAATCTTTTTTTACCGACTAAAAAGTAATTCATTCATGAAGACAATATTAATAAAAACTTTAACCGGTTTTTATTACATCAAACGTTTAAAGAAAAATTATCACCCAACGGGCCGCCATTAATATCCCTGACCACGTGACCGATACATTAACAAATCGATGAACGAAGCACGTGGCGTGTTTAAATCAGCTTAATCTAATGAAGAATACGATCCTCTAATACATATACTCGTACGCCGAGAGCTAGGTAGGTGCAACTCATCAAACGGTTACACAATAATCTTTTTAATATTTCGGAAAATTGAATATTTTTTAAAATTTATTTTTGCCTAATCTTTTATTTTATATACTAAGAAGCCACTGAGTATGACGTATGGAGTAGAGACTATGGCCCTTACATAGAAAAGTGTAGAAAAGCTCAAATGCACGCAACGATCCATGGAGAGATCCATGCTTGGAGTAAGCCTAAATTAGTCGCAGAACTAGAGTAGTGGATATGATGGATCCTGTAGCGAAGCTAAAATGGCAATGAGGAGGACATGTTTCAAAGCAGGACGCTACAAGATGGCCTCCCAGAGTTCTGAGATGGAGACCTTGCGAGAATAAAAGAGGCATCGGAAGATCTTAAAAGAGATGGGCCGATGATATAGCCGCTGTGGGAGGAAAGAAATGGCATACAATTAGCATACAACAAGGAAGGATGGAAAGGGAAGGAAGAGATCTATATATAGCAGTGGAGAGACAAAGGCTGATGAAGAAAGAAAATAAGAAAAGAAGCCACTCATGATATCCGGCAATGTATGATGACAGGCAGGGGGAAACCTCTGCTTTGCGCAGGGTCCTAAAGCGTAACTACATATGCAAAATTGATAAAATATAATACACCTTTATATCGTCGGCATTCACTTTGTGGTGCGACATGATTTTTTTAATTTACAATAAATTCACCCTTTTAATGCACACACTCTGAGTTAAAGTTATCAAAATTAAAGTTTCGAGAGGAGCATCATCATCAGCTCTAATTGATAACTTATACGTTATAAATTACACCTGATATACACCTGATGATGAGAGGGACTACTCCTCTCGAAATTATAGTTGTGATAAACTTAACTCTATGTGTGTGCATTACAAAATTCAATTTAGTTAACTTAGCAAAATTTGAAACATATGAAGTTCAATTTGATTTGGAATTGGAGAGGGTGAGGCCACCGGGGGAATAGGGGATGGATCCTAAAGGGATTTTATGCCAAATTTGGTCATTATCAGCATATTGCAGCTTGGTCATTATCCTTCGAAAGACTATGGCACATAAGACAAAGGTAAAACAACGTACAAAAGTGTATTTAACTGTAAACAGTTGCAGATATTTTATACGAACCGTATGTTTTTCCGAGAAACGATTCTCGACGTTTAGTTGAATGCTTATTCAACGTCATCAAGAGGACGACTTTCACCCGTGGAGGTAGAGGGCGGACTGATTACTGCTTTCGAGGCCGTAAATTATATGCACTTTGTTGTGGAGTGTTCACTTCTTCTACAATAGAGGTCGCCAGTGTGCAATATGTACTAGTTACGTCGGCGGACTTTACTGCGACGTCTCTCAAGGGTTGAATCAATGTCGAAAGAACAGGGCGCCAAATACTTGATAGTTTGTAGTAGTCATCTCTATTGAAATTGGGATGTTTGTATATTTCAATGGACTCCCTTACTAATCTGGGTATAATGTGTTCTGTTGATAAGATTTTTGTCTTTATTTATTTACTATCTTACGCCCATTACAGGCTTTTACATAAAAAAATAATACATAAAATCAAAAAGTATATACATTAAACAATATCGGAAATAAGCAGTAAAATATAAAATATATTAATATAAAGTACATGTATAAAATGCAATAAAAGGTATAAGCAATGAAAGTATCAGGTATAAGCATTAAAATATGAGTAGGTATAAAAATTAAATATATAAATTTAAAACATAATATAAGCACTATAATAAAAAATGAGTATAAAAATATAAATTAAAAATTTAAAAAAACGGAGCAGTAATGTGTATAAAAAAAAATTATCTTGTCAAATCTGATGAACTGACAGAGATTCCCCTTGGATGCATGTTCACAGATTGCCGATGTATTGGAGTTGCTGTTTTTAATTGCTCCAATGTGTTCCTTCAATCGTGTAGCGATATTGCGTTTGGTTTGTCCTATGCCTAGCCACAAAAGTGTAATGGCGTTTTACTTTAAGGGTTTTGTAATTGAATGGAATATTTGTTAAAACAACAAAAACACCAGGAAAACACGACAAATTCAAATGGTTCAGATAAAAAGAAAATAAGTGGATAGATAAACATAAAAGCGCGGGGGAAGAGGTGCAAGAAGACTCGGTAGAATTATGTCATGTTGTGATATCAGTCCATCCGTGTTCTAACAGCGTGAGGCCGGCCACAATGGCCGGACTCTTCCGTGAGAATCGCCCATTTTTCACAGTGTCCGTGGTATTGTGTACCGCGAGCTTTTTGTGCTTCGATCGCCCACAGGGCCGGCGCCAGCTTTCCGGCGAGAAATCAATTGAAAAATTACTAATAATTATTGCAGTTCAATACTTTAGTGAAGCTCGATCACAAAGACACCTAGGCTTGAAAAGATTATACCCCGGTACGAGAAGTCAGTGTCATATCCATAGGACTACGAGGCAATTTTTATGCGACTAAAAGTTCGAGATAAATTAAAACGAGATTAGCAAAGCCGTCAGCTTCTATGGATTAAGACAAACTTACTGTCCTTGATTGTGATAGACGATATACAAGACAGGATAAAAACAGCGAAATGTGATGACCTGAAAATTTATGCTAAGATTACGAATATGCGTGAATGTATTCATTTACAAAAAGACTTGGATGCGTTAGTGGACTGGACTTTAATATAAAAAAGAGTGCATGTCTTACTTATAGTCGTTCAGTAACACCAATAAAGTTCAGAATATTTTGAGTATGTCCAAATTTTTCAGAACAGAACTGGATTTTTTGTCACAGGGACATCAATAATCAATTAATGTATATTATAGATGTCTCACAGACACGAAACTGTATTGAATACACTAATTTAATAACTGCTCTGAAAATTTTGGACATACTCAAATATTCTGAATGAAAATACTGGTAAAAATAGAAGTTTCATCATTCTTGGTACTACAACCCTAGGTGGGTCTTGGCCTCCTCAATAATTTTCCTCCACTCATCTCGGTCTAGTGCCAGGTCTCTCCAGTTTCGAAGCTCTAAGGCAGAGATATCTTTGAGGACGTTGTATAATATAAAATAGGAGTTTAATAAATTTAAAATAATGTTTCTGGCGTATACTAGTGTAATGATAGAAATTCGGATGAATTCCATTAGACAAGATAAAGAATATAGCTAAAAAAACTCCAAAATCAATATAGATGTCTCGTTTAGCGACATCTGTGGTTATTCAAGGGGAAGGAAAAAACTTTGGTGCTAGCCGTTAGGGGGTCGTTAGAACTCACATGTGAAACGTGGCGCAAAAATATAATATATATATATATAACTTCCAAAAAATTGATAAATATGGTATTCTATCATGGGTGGAAATGGCGAACGTTACATATGTGTAAAGTGATCACCTAAGCCAACCGTACGATAGGTCGTAAGTCTTATGGCTACCCAAAAAAGACTTCTATACCTACTCTCCCTTATACGATTAATAAAGAAAAAATTTCACGCGTTACTGAGATCAAAGTTCTCGGTATTGTCTATGATGCCAGACTGAATTTCTCAAGTCACATAAACCAACTAGTTACAATGCGTTATAAGCTTTTAGGTTTCGTAACACATATATCAAAAGGATTCTCGAATGAGATCGAGCATCGAGCAAATGTACAATTTCATCATTCGCTCAAAATTGGAATGTAGAATGGCAGTGTGGAGCCCACACCAAAGGAAATACATAGACATGATTGAGCAGATTCAAAAGAAATTCTTGCGCTACTTATACATGCGCAGAACAGGAGAATATCCTACATTCATGAACCTTAAAGTACTGCTAAGGGAATACAACGACCTCAGCCTCGAGTCGCGCAGACAGGAGGGCCTAGTCATATTGGAGGTTAAAATTTTAAGAAATAAAATTGATGCCCCGAACCTGCTATTATGCCCTGTTTGTACCAAACAATTATTTGCAAAATCGAGGTCATGCGCTATTTCATGTCACAAAATGCAGAACAGATATAATGAATAAGCACAACGCGTAGTGTGCAACTCCTAAATGAACTGAGCGATCATGTCAATGTATTTAATGATAGCATTGAATACATCATCTAATATATACTTGCATTGTAAATGGAACAATCTGTAATGCAATAAAAGAAATCTAGTCTGTAAGAAAATGCTTTCCCCTGGAGGCAGCAAAGTCACTGGATTACTGTAACTCAATATATGCAGGATAGCCTAGAACGCTCGACGGACTTCAGACAGTAATAAATGCTGCGGCAGGACTTATGTTTAAGGCGTCAAAGTTCACGCGGATATCTTCAATGCTGAAGCGGCTATATTGGCTTCGCCTGCCGGAGCGTATAAATTTCAATCTCTTTCTGATGGTGAACAAAAGTCTTCAAAGAAATTCAGCACAACACTATGTATCCCGGACAACATCACTGGAAGGCGGCTCACACTGTCACGGTCAGCTAAATCGGAGGCACTCTGCAAGCTGATAGTACCAAGGATACCTGGAACCAAGTCTGCGGAACGAACTTTCACCATTGCGGGTCCAGCTATCAGCTGCCTATTCTATTGTAATACGCCAGTATTGCGATCCATGAAAAATCAAGAATCTTTCAATAAGAGGCTAAAAACTCACTTCTTCAACGTGTTTTATCTTGTAGCGTCTTTTACACAATAACGGAGCTGTAAAATTATCATAAACATAAACGTAAATTGTTCACGCATAAACACACTGGTAGTGAGTAAAAAGGTGAAAGGACGGCGAAGAAAAGGCTGATCTCCAACTCTATGGACTATGGCGAAATGCAGCTGAAGTACCGGCTCTAGAGAAAGGTGGGTAGAAATCATCAAGGACATCAGAGGACGATCCGGAGTCATGAGAAATGAGGAATGACCGACTGCAGAAGATCAAATTTATTGCACTACTTTGTTAATTGAGAAAAATTTTCTTTTATAAAAAAATAGGCAAGGAAAATGTCATCTTAATTTCTCTCTAACCTTGAATTTTCTGATAACGCTCCAGATAATTTCTCCTAACTCAGTCACTGATTTTACTGGACTGTACTGACACTGTAATTATATATAATTTTATTAAATTAAGCGTTGTTTCATTTACAGAATGGATGTTCATGATTAACATAATAATTTATACACAACGTTTTATTCCACTTATTTGAGTTATACAAGCCTAAGCGCTTTCAATGGCCACTGTATTGAAAATAATCACTTGTTTGACCAAAATAATGTTAGGGTCCTACAGCTAGAGGCGAAGGGTCGTAAACTGGATGCTCTAGAAATAACTACTGGATATTAATAAAGTAATCAATAATAAAAATAGCCTTATATACATTCAAATACTTAACCCATTATTAAAATATAAATTATTGCATGTAAAAATTAATTACTGTTGTATATGCCAATAAACAATTGCCCCTCCCCCCTTCGACATCCCTTTACTTTCGATTTATCGGCCATATTGATTTACAATTGGTTCTAATATTGCCTCTGAAGATGATGGTTGTGCTTAGGCTTATGTAACTCAAATAAGTGGAATAAAACGTTGTGTATAAATTATTGTGTTAAATATAATTTTGTTGACATCGCTGCATCAATGTCTCAAATGCGAATTGAAAATATCGTATAACAATCAAAGCCTCAAAGCCATCCGTTCTCCATATTAGACCTCCAAATGAACGATTCTTCAGAAATATTCTTTAAAATCTTTAGCGTGATGTCTTCTTCTTCTTCTTCCTAAGCCTGCTTCTCTCCACTGCTGGATGTAGGCTTCTTCCATTTTCTTCCACACATCTCTGTTTCTCCCCTTTCGCATCCAGGTTCTTCCTGCTTGCTGGACTATGTCATCAGACCACCTTTTGGGAGGTCTTCCGACGCTTCTATTTTTTGTCCAGGGCCTCCACTGTAGGATTCTGGGTGCCCATCTAGTATCCTCCTGTCGAGTCATATGTCCAGCCCATTGCCATTTTAGTTTTGCAATACGGTCCATAATATCGGCAACTTTTGTTCGTCTTATTTCTTAATTTCTGATTTTGTCTCGAAGGCTTACGCCGAGCATGTGCCTTTCCATGGCCCGCTGTGTACATTTTAATTTTTGTATGCTTTTTCTGTTAGTGTTGCTGTTTCTAGTCCATATGTCATCATCGATAGGATAAGCGTGATGTGCTTTATTCTATTGGTTATTTCAATCTCTCTTGGAAAATAACTAAGTGTACTCGTAGTTAAAGCGAGTACTGTAAATAATTGCTAACTTCGAGTGGTGGTGGGTGGAAAAGGATTAGAATGACGGGTCAAAAGACTCCGCGGCACCCTCGAACAATTGACAAACGATAATATAAAAATGTCGGATAAATGAGTGCGGTAATCTCCTTCTAATATAATTTACACCTTCCCTTTTTTTTACGGTTTAAGTGATGTTGGCCAATAAGAACCTGTCAAAGGAAACAAGACTAGTGGTACATAATGGCGTTCTAGTACCAACTCTGATGTATGGAAGTGTAGCCTGGAATTGGCTAAAAGGAATGAATGTAGTCCGAATGCGAGGTGGAAATGCGATCACTAAGGCGCTTGTGTGGAAAATCTTTGGTAGATACAGCGAGGAATGAACAAATTAGAAGTAAATGTAATGCTGGCTCTAGATACAATAAAGAAGGGAGTGCTGAGATGGTTGGATCAGATTCTACAAGTATTGGAGAATAGCCCTGTTAAGCCTCAACAACCGTAGATCATGCATGAGAAGATGTATGAATGTAGCCGATGCAAAGGTAGTGTGCCAAAATAGAGGAATATGGCGTTGAATTCTCTCTGCCTACCCCTTCGGGGAAATGGCATAATGGTTGATTAGTTAGATAGTTCGTGACGTTGGCTTTTATCATATTGTTTACCATGGCCCGAAAAAACTCTACACTGGCCTAAAGGCAAAGACTACTACTGGCTAAACGATGTGCAAAGGTCTTCAGCCATAGCGGTTCCCTTCTTCCAGGGCCTAGAATTCCGGCAATCTTTCCGTGTATTATGAGATACAAAATCAGATACATCTCTAAAATTACTATATCATATCCGAGATATTGAATATATCTGATTTTTATTACCTCAAATTTTAGTTCAGTTCATAAAACGTTTTATAGATCTTTATTGGACATAGTTTTGCATTAACCATCCAACACAAAAAACATGGAACTGAGAAAATAGCTTCTAAAAATTTGAACCTACAAAAACCAAATTGGTAAGTCGATATATTATTCATCATTGAAAAATATGTAAGAAAAAAACATCTTATTTACAGGTTGGATTCTTTCTACAAAATGTCAAAATCTACAAAAAATAGAACTTTTTTTATGTGTGTTCTATGTACTTTGAATTCGATAAACCATGAAATAAAAAGTATTATCTGAGGCGTAGAAACGTTCAATCCCCTTAGATGTTTTCTACAAAATTATTATAGTGTATATAGTAACAGAATAATTAAAAAGCTGCATAATGCGTCCATACCACATGGATGCTTTAAATTTATAGGCGGAGAAAATAGCTAAACCGCAAACCACTCTTTTTTTAGATATAATTTAACGGTGATGTTTTTTTTTCAGCACATAGCATGGAACAAACAGACAGCTTACCACAGTTCAAAAAACAACTAAAGACATAGATTTTTATATGTTTAGACAATCATATAAAAATCTATAGAATCAGACCCTGTTTCCCAGTCCTAGTATGCAATTCCGCGAAAATACCTGATTCTTTCTAGCACATTCAACTAGTATAGTTTTAAATGCTAATTCTAAATGTTGTCAATGAATAATTTTAAATGTTAATTTAACGTAAATAATGTTAAATGATAATTTTTTGCATGTCATCTAGTGAATAAGTATGTAATAGTAAATGAGTTGTTTTTGTCAGTAAATTATTTTGTTTGAAGCGCCCTTGAGTTAAATAGAGGAGGGGGTGGGGCATAGTGTTGTACTTAAGACTTAAACATACCTACAAGATAAAATATCATGATTAAACAACAAGTTTTGACTCAATATCATGGTTTAATGCATTGCGAACGACTATGGATATGTTTTCACGATTACGTTAAGAAATCTACGATATGTGAATACATAAATGTAAAATGGCATTTGCCCCGCTATGCCCCTATGTGAGAGTAAAGTGGGGTACCCTATGGGGCATTGTGGGGTAGTCAAAGTGGGAAAATAATATAGATTCCAAACATAATAGTCTTTATTATCTAAACCAAAGGAACTACAAAACTTTGGTACAAATAAGAACTTCCTTATCATCACAAACTTCTCTTTTAAAGCTATAGAATCAAAAGAACAAACAAAACAAATTTACTAATTAAATATATTGCTTCTGTAAATTAACAATTAAAAATAATTTAGTCGTCAACGCACATTGCACATAAATGAGTACCTTGGTCATCTTCTCCTGCACAAGAGCAGTGTGCCCAACGGGAACATTTTAGACAACGAATCCATCCCTCTGTTGATTCTGACCACAAGAAGCCGCAGTATATGCATTCAGCATCGTCATCATCTTCTAAGGAACGTTTGCCTTTCTTTTTGAGAAGCTTACTCATTTTCTGTATATCTGATTTAAATTCCAAATCTTTAGATGCCCTCTTGTTTTTTTCTTTTAATTCTGTGGCCTTTTTTAAGGCCACAAGTTCATTTTTATATGGCGACTCTGTAATGATTGCTGGTTTTCCTCTTCTCTTAGTGATTCTTGTTTTATTCTGTTCTCCATGGGCAGTGGCATTATTTGTTCTGGAGTTGTTGTAAAAGACGAGGGTCTATTAGTCATCCAAGAACAACCAGGTTACGGAGAAAGTTCCCTTGTTAGGAGGGTTGGTTTCCGCGGGTGCAAAGTCTGCTTCAGTAAATATATCCTTATTCCTGTGGCTCTTATGCATTAAAGGCAGTCGTCTAATTGTTGCAGATACAAAAGCTTTTCCGAATAGTGCAGCTATCTGAAATTGTGTCGCAATTGGGCCATTTCAAAAAGTTTTGTAATGATCCAACTTCTTTTGAAACATTCTATCGTCCAGATTAGCCCGATATTTAGAAACATACCATTCTGGTGTAGTCTGTAGAACGTTGTGTAAAGTAGCTGCTTTTTTGTAGCCCATTTCTCCCGAAACAACACTACGTACAGCTTTTTTTATTCCTTCCATAGACCGTGAATGTTGATCTGTAGTCCTTTTATATATGCGAACCATATTGACTGAAAAGAAAAAAATATATATGTAAAGAAAGATATAAAAAACAATTTGTTTGTCTTTAAAAAAGTTATTTTAGTTGCCGAAAAGGGGGCAAAGTGGGGTATCTTTCAAACGACATCCTACTATGCCCCATTGATACTTTAACAACAAAACATAAACTGACAACATATTACCTTTTTCATAGACAATATTGTATTTTTAATTATGAAATCCAGAAGTTACTGCTTCAAAACGAAAAATTAACCATCACAATACATAATTGAGTTCGAGAAATAATTGCTGTTTAATTTCACGTATTTTTTTAAAGAAAACACTGTTTTTAGTCTTTTTTTATATAGCATAAACGGCTGTCGAAATGGCGTGGATCGCACGTGAAGGTTACGTGCCAACTGACGACCAATTAAAGTGAGTCCTTTGAAACATTTCACGGCGTTTTATAAATTATCGAACTATGACTAAGTATTATTCTTCTTCTTCTTCTTTCTTCATCAGCCTTCGTCTTTCCACTGCTGGATATAGGCCTCTTCCTTATTTTTCCATTCTTCCCTGTTGTTGGCTAATTGTAGCCATTTCTTTCCCCCACAGCGACAATATCATCGGCCTATCTCTTTTGAGGTCTTCCGATGCCTCTTTTATTTTCCCAAGGTCTCCATTTCAGTCTTATTTCTAATTTCGTCGCTTCTAATTCTATCTCTTAGGCTTACTCCAAGCATGGATCTCTCCATAGATCGTTGCGTGCATTTGAGCTTTTCTACACTTTTCTTTGTAAGGGCCATAGTCTCCAATCCATACGTCATCACTGGCAGTATGCAAAATTCAAAGGCTTTTCTTTTTAGGCTAATTGGGATATCTTTGTTCTCGAAGATATGTTTGAGTTTGCCAAAAGCAGCCCATCTCATTCCTATTCGTCTTGGCAATTCTGCTGTTTGGTTCTCTTTGTTCATTTTTATCTTGTGTCCTAGGTATATATATTCATCTACTATTTCAATATTATTACCATTGATTGTGATGACTTTGTTCTCTGGACTCAAAATTTTTGTTTTCTTTATATTCATCTTCTGACCAACTTTGCTCGAAGCTTCGTGTAGTTCTTTTAGCATTATACTTAGTTCTTTGATATTATTACTTACAACTACTATGTCGTCAGCAAATCTTAGATGACTTAAATATATTATTAGAGCTGTCCAAATCCGTATATACGAGGTAGATATATAATTTTAACATTATGGGGATTGGTCGCTTTCGCTTTATGCGTCCGATTTAGTAGTTGTGAATTTTACTTATACTCCACGTTTAGTATGAGGTTTCAGCGGGTCGTTTTTGAAATTTTATATTTATACTTCAAGCTTGCTCTTCAAGTCCACACCTGTCGAAATCTAAGCGCAGTTGGTGTCTGTGTGTGTTGCTGGTACTGCGGGACACCCCCCGCGGCCTCGGTGTGTCCGCGCAAGCCCAGTGACGTCACCTACCCGATGGCCTCCCGATTTATTGCACCCAGAGTTAGATTAATACCATTATACACCCAGGCCCGCTGCCTTTGTATTGGAATTTGTTGAATTAACATGATAAAAGTATTTTTATTGCCGGACGAATCGTAGACAAGATGTTTTCGTTATTGTACACCAAAATATGGGTGTTATATTTTTTCTGTATTGAATTCTGATCGTAACGATTTTATTAAAGCGTACGCCATTTGGTAAAGCATGTGTTTGTTTGTTGAAAAAAATGAATATATTGTCACGTGTCGTGAAAACGCTGGAATTCAATACGGGAATTTATTAATTACTGATTAGTGATTAACCAAACGTACGAAGTCACTTAACACTATTGAATTTATTTATTTATTAATAAATTAATAATAAATTATCATAGAATCATACAACAAAATATGTAACTACCCAACTAGGCAGGCCTGTTTATGGGCAAGTTACGTATTTCATTTTAAAATACAAAATTTAACTATAGGTACTCATTAAATACATTATACATGGATATGTATTAATAATATTTTAATTAAATAATACATTATAATGTAATTCTATTCTTTAAAATAAATTTATCACTCGTAAATAGATACTTTATAATCGCTATAACACTTTATTCACTATTCACTAGAACTTTCCATCCAATTTCACCACGTATTATTCACTTCAGTTTATTTCGCTACGTAAGAAGGTAACCACTCTGGCAACTTGCAACTCGGGACTACCTTCGCTTTGGTATTGCTGTCAAACGCGCCCAAAAACAACAACTAACTCCCGTGTGCGGTCTATTTATATCTGCTGATATCGAGCTTTCTAGGAGTTCCTAAACACGAGAACTTCCTCGTGGCTTCCAGGCTTTTGTAGATGTTTCTCGATGCTTCTCGGAAGCCGTAGATTACGCTAGGCCGTTCTGGAAGCTTCGATAGTGTTGTTGTGACATTTGACAGAAGTGCGCAATAGGGTAGTTTCATATTTTACAGATATCCTATTCCTTTTAGCCTCGTTACAATATTATTAGGGAAATGTTTTATTTTATACCTCATTACATTTGTTTATTGCAGGTCCGATGAATTAATAAATATTTCTTTTTTGTTTTTGAATTCTAAATCGATTTTGTTCACATTCATTTCAGGAAGTATAAAGAAAATCGTAATTAGAGACATAATATATATCGGAGAGTCTATACAGTCGCAAAATTGTAAGGATAAACGCAAACTGAGCGCTTCAAGAACACCATTGGTACCGATAAATAATTTATTTACGAAAATAATACAATCTTAAAATAAGTCAATATGAAGCTAGAAAAGGTATTTAGACGGAGGGCATTATATCGAAAATGTGAAATATGACAACTTAATAGGAAGTAGTTACATGCTGTTTAAATCAGTAGGTACAACAGTTTAAATCTGTCATTTTTATCTGGAAACAACTGTGATAATAAATAATGATAGGGATGGATGATGCAGTATTTTTACTGCGGTTTTAAACTTTCACGTCTCTCAAGGCCACTAAAAAAGAAGAAGAAGAAAATAATGACATGAAACGGTATAAAATGCACAAAATATTTGACAAGACTTAAGTGTAATCAGGAGAAAAGCAATAAAACTATTCAAAATATGACTCTATGTGATGAATGCGAATCGGAAAGCATGAGAATATAAGATGCCGAGGACAGCTAGAAGAAATAATGCCTCAATCATAAAGAAATTAAATATCCAACAACGTCTTTCTTATCGTAACTTCCATGAAATAGACATGAGGACACCATGAAAAAATTGGTGATTCAGGGTACGGTGACGAAGATGTGACGAGTGAAGTAAGTGATGAGTGAGGAACGTGGAATAGTGGAGATACAGCATCCAGATTTGTAAAGGCAGCTAACACGAGCAACACTTCTATCGGTGTTTGCATAGTCCAATACGAAACCAGCACTCACCGCGGTACCACGATAATCTCCAGGTTACTTCAGAGTATTGGTTAGCTCACATTTGAAATAAAATTCAATGTGACAAATTAATCGATTCCTCGAAGGTACACTATATCTATTACCCGTAGCATCAGTTGAAAAAGTCAAGTATGTGTCAATATGTCTATGAATATGAGTCATTTTGACATGAGATATTTTGACACAAGTATGTGTCAAAATATCTATGAATATATAATACTGTTCGAAGTACCATGTTATGTGGCGTTTTCACAATTTTTGATTTGGCCGTGTCCATGAAAATTTAGCCAAAAATTCTTCAATCCAAACTGCGTCGTCATGAACGGTCCTGGGAATGCAGTGGGTGTCCATTCACTGCTGAGTATAACTACAGTAAATATAAATATAGTATTAACCACAATCTATGTATTATACATGTAATTATAATTATTTAGTAGTTATTACTTCCTTACTTTTTATTGGTTTTTAAAATTATATTTATGTATGTAATGATATAGTATTTCGCAGACGCACTCTGTTTCTGTTACTGTTTCACTCATTACTACTCGTGTCATTTATCTTTCTTACCATTATATCTCCTTGTTCATTCATTCCACATGATGAAAACGCCTAAAAGATACTTTATTAATGCTATGCACTATACTTAGACTATCTTTAAATTCTCAGCTGTCAATTTTCGATCCCATTTTGTCACTTCTGTAAGAAAAGCGTGTAAGCAAACTGCACTGATAATAGAAAAATCATATTCAGATGTCCAAATTAACTCCAGTCCAGTTTTGTTCTGCAATATATCTCCTGCTAAGGAAATTTGTTGAACACCCTACCCGCCAAGTTTTCTCCACAACCAGCCACAACCACCCACCGGTGGTTATGGTGGTGGATAGCCCTTGGTGTCACATCGAAAATATGCGAGTTTGGTGGGGGTGGCTTTGCGTGGGTGGGAAAGGGTGACGAAAATGTGCTTTCTAGCACATTGTTTTGTCATGGGAAGGCCGCAAATGCTTCAGATTGTTTCAAAATAGGCGCGCCGACTGTATCGGTGAGTCCAGAAGATTCCGGAAAAACCTACCCTAGAAAGTTCTGGAAGGATAAGGTTCTAGAAAATTCCCGACAGTTCTATTAGTTACTAAACTGAGTGGCGGAATGTGTCGGTTTGTCTAGAAGGTTCCTGTACATTCAAAAAATGTGCTAGAAGGTTCGCAAAAGTTCTATGACGATCCAAACAGTGTACTAAATACGCGTGCGAAGCCGCGCGGGCACAGCTAGTTTTTATTTAAAATCTAAGATAGTGGTTTGGCCAGTCTACTGTTGAGTTATTTTGAGCCACAGTAAATGAAGTCATGATAGCCAATATCATAGCCATCGTCCATTGAACGGGTAGGCCACGAGAAAAATAAGAAGAATCGTTATTTGTTCAAACTGGGCTCCATTTAATGAATAAATACCGAATAAATAAAGCAGTGGTTACATCGTTATTTTAGCTTATTTAGATATGAGAGCTTATTTAGATATATAAAGAGCTTTGATCTTTGCAAAAAGACCTTATTTAGATATATAAAGAGCTTTGATCTTTGCAAAAAGACCTTATTTAGATATATAAAGAGCTTTGATCTTTGCAAAGAGACCTTATTTAGATATATAAAGAGCTTTGATCTTTGCAAAAAGACCTTATTTAGATATATAAAGAGCTTTGATCTTTGCAAAAAGACCTTATTTAGATATATAAAGAGCTTTGATCTTTGCAAAAAGACCTTATTTAGATATATAAAGAGCTTTGATCTTTGCAAAATACTCATGCAGAATAATGTATACCTACATAAATAATCAAGACACAATTTTTTTCTGCTTAAATCACAATTCCTTATTTCTTATATCACACAAATTTGGTACTTATTTTAGTAAGTCTGTGGACAGGAATGATACATGCCAAGTACACGAAGGTACATTTTTAATGTTCTGTTATTATGTTGTTATTGCTTAAGAAAACTTTAGTTTTATCGTTCCGAGCGCTAATTGTGAGTTCCAACACGATTGCCTGTTTTGACAGAACCGATAATTTTTCCTGGTACGCTATCAAGCCTAGATTTCCTGCTGTTTTGTAGAGGTGAATTTTTCTGTCGTTTAATAGATCGTTGGCATGAATACGAACGCCTGACACGGTCGATAAAGCGCGTTCGGACGGGTTTTATATCTGTTGAATCGCGTGGTAAGAATGTTCACTGCCATGTTTTTAAATTATGGTTTTATAAGCATTTTTAAAATTGCGTCATTAAGTGTATCAAATGCATTCTGATGTTTCCACACGGAATAATTCACGGGATACATTGAGCCAAATATCGTAGTGCGCACAAAAATGTTGATTGATATTTAGTTATTTTGGGATGATAAAATTTGTTATTATTGTAAGATAATTTTTAATATTTAGTATGCCACCTTCATTTTTATCCATTCGACAAGAATCATCTTAGACATATTTTGTGTATAACAACAATTTGGTATATGCCGAGTTGTTTATAAACAATTTGTTATATAAAGATATATTGAGTATATTCAAATTTTTCAGAACAGTACTGGTACTGGATTTTTCTCACAGGTGAAACGTAGCGCTTAATTTAAATATATATACAACTTCCAAAAATTAGTAGACATGTTCCTATCAAGGGTGGAAATGGCGAACGTTACATTGAGTAAAGTGATCACTTAAGCCAGCCGTACGATAGGTCGTAAGCCCTATGTACACCCAAAGACTTCTACAACTACTTTCCCATAAAAATGCAGTTTCAGTGAGACATATACATTGATTGTTATATAATGGTCCATATTTGCGTTATCAAGGGTGGAAATGGCGAATGTTACATTGACTAAAGTGATCACTTAAGCCAGCCGTACGATAGGTCGTAAGCCCTATGTACACCCAAAGACTTTTATAACTACTTTCCCATAAAAATGCAGTTTCTGTGAGACATCTTTAATATACATTGATTGTTATATAAGGGTCCATATTTGCGTTAACTCAAATAACTATGGACAGAGCGATGAGCAAAACAGAAAAACAAATGAGATGACAAGAAAAACTAAGTTTGCCGTCATAGTACGAATTTCAAGTCAAGTTAAACTAGAATGATGTGATGGTAACAGTACTAAATAGTAGGATCGGTGGTGGAGTGGTGTGATGGAGGTGAGACTTCTGATAATGGAGTGCTTGGCTGTATGAATTGGACCACAACGGCGGTGCTAAGGGTTGCTCTGAAATGATCGCGCTCCTATCAACACGCGAGATCATAAAATAAGAATAAAATCTAGCTAGGACAGACATGAAATGCGTCATCATTCTTAAGAGGCCCCAGTACACGATTTTCGTATTTGCTCTCGATTGCTAAATTTAACGTTAACTTATTAAATCATTTTGCAAAACGCATAGCTAAACAGGCTTTTAATCAATTTTATTATGATAGATCCCTTTACTCTCGAAGCATTTCTTAAAAAAAATATGAACAAATATATTGTTATAACATTAAAAAAATTGTAACCCCGAAAAACTATTTTAGTTTTCATGTAATAGAGTTTTCTTTGGTACACTTAATCTCCTATCTTTTCAAATAAAGACATTATATTTTTGTCTTTTTTAAAACGATTTATTTAACAACTTGTCGAAAAATATTAATGTCTGAATAGTACCACTTCTTTTTAAAACTTTATACAATCAATTTGTAAATAAAATATACGGTCTTTATTTGAAAATATACGAGATTAAGTGTACCAAAGATAACTCTATTGCATGAAAACTAAAATAGTGTTTCGGGGTTACTTTTTTTTTTAATGATATAACAATTATATTTGTTCATGTTTTTTTAAGGAAATGCTTCAAGAGTAAACGGATCTATCATAATAAAATTGATTAAAAGCCTGGGTTTTGCAAAATGATTTAATAAGTTTACGTTAAATTTAGCAAATCGAGAGCAAATACGAAATTTGTGTACTGAGGCCTCTTAAATTTGTCAAAACTAGGGTCCCTTCTAAATCTAACATCGGGAAATCAAATGTCGTAATGATTAAATACGGGCTACATTATTTCACCTGAAGAATGTAACGTGCAGTTTGCGAATGAGAATGAATAAGGGGTGGGGGGGGGGGATAAGGTTAATTCGTACAAAAAAAAGGCATTTTTTTGTGAATTTTTTGTGACGACTCAGTTAAAATCAATTTATTAAAACTAATAGTACATTAAAGTATGACATTTGAATAATATTGTGTAAAATTTTCAAGACGAAATATTAAAAAATACGGCAATGGCAGCAATTATTCGGACGTGTCTCGGAAAAATGTAGAATTGCGGTGTCCATCATAACTCGGTGCTAGATCATCTGAAATCAAAAAATCAAAGTTCATTCGTTAGATAATAGGTTTTCCCAGGTGACGCTGGGAGGATTTTTTGAAATTTCAATTTTTAATTTTTTTGGAACACTTTGAAGGGAAAAACGCGATTTTTTGCGAAAAATATCGACTAATTTGTTATTAAAAAAAAAAATTAATGACAAATTTGCAAAAAAGTCTCCAGCGCTACCTCGTAAATTATGTACAAAAATAGTGTTCAAAATTTCAAAAGGATCGGTGCAGTAGTTTTGAAGTTATGATGGACACCGACTTTGAAAACGTGAGATGTGGGGAAAGTTTTGCACACTGTAAAATTCAAAATAAAACTCAACACTTATTTCATACTTACACATAATCGTCGATGCCATGTTCACACAGCAAAGAGCTTTCATCATCAGTATCTTTTTGTCCTTGTCTACGCAAAACTCTTCCAATGCAAATAGCACGTCCGGTAGTCCTCAGGTGAGCGCGTCTCTTAGCTGCCCGAGCAGGTATAGAAAATCAGTCTGAGTATCGAATGTTCATAATTTCGTCAATTTTGCTCCGATTGACTTGAAATTTTGACACAATATTCTTGCGATGTTATACATTCATTTAAAAAATTAAAAATAAAATGCAAAAAAAAAGTTAAAAACCTTACCCCCCCTTAAATAACACCTTCTTTGGTAAGTTTTTTGTGATGAGTTTGCGAATGAGAATGAGTGAAAAACACCCATTGGGAATAGAATTGTAAACCCTCATTGAAACAATGCTTCTTCGAAAATTGTTAAAAAGGTGTTGTTAATTGGAATGTGTGACGAGAAAAATAATCTTTGAGACAATAAATATGGAAATTAAAATACTTTGGCTATATGACGATACATCTAAAAAAAAGTATACGATTTCGCGTCATAACTATCAAAAGAGGTCCCGGAAGATGAATAAAGGATCTAAAGCAATGCTTTGGGAAGTCCGTGTATTTTGACCTGACGCAATAACATTTCAAGCTGCTAATTATCACCAATATAATATATAACATTCATTGAGTGTAAAAATTAGACAGGTTATATATTTGAGTACAAGGAAATAATTTACGTTTTTTTAATTTTTTTACACAAACGTTTTTTTAATTTAATACTAGTAGGTGTGCATTGTTGTCATATCTAGGCATCTGGGTACCACGTGACTTCCGTTTCGTTCCGATGCTTTCTGTCAAAATTCCTGGATTGCCGAATAGTTTCGACATTCTTGTATAAACTAAGAACCCCTCATTAAGATTAAAGCCTTAGTTTTCCTTGTCTTATCGGAGGTTTTATTAATTAAGTTTCCACTCTTCGAAAACGGTAGGAATGTTTAAAAATGCCGACAAGTATAGACATAGGTATCTATTTTTTATTATAAATTGATAGCTACTTGAATGTTATGAATTTTTGTATGTGTTTAATATTATTTTTGAGTTATTTTTATTTTCTTCAGTATTCTACACTTGCGCTTCAAAAATAGCAACAAAATAGGATATATTGGTTTTTCAAACAACATAAAAAATAAACAAAATAAATAACATGGTAGTTTTAAAAAAATAATAGTTATGCAGTCATAAAATTAATTTTAAAAATAACTGTTGTATATGTAAATAAGAAAAACTCTTAATTAAATAAGAATATGTATTTAGAGTAAACAAACCCTTTGTAATTATTGAACGGCAAAAAATCCCTTTCATGCATATTTAAAACAAAGATGACGTGTAGAGAGTATTTTTACATGAAAAAAAGTAACCCACAAAAAACAAGTTTTTATTATATTCCCTTTCTTTGTAAAATATAACAACAATTAAAGACGAATTAAAACATATATCATAACACTAAACTTACAGTAATTTAATATATTTCTAAAATGTCAGATGTTTTGAACTTAGATAAGAAACTTCACGTTTTGAAGATTAAATTCTAAAAACAATTGTCAGTCAATTTAGATTTTCGAAATTCGTAGTGAAGTACCTATAATGTATACCGATGGAGTAATTCAAATTTAGAAAATATTCCGCGACTTTATCGGGCCGCCGTTGCTAGTAAGCAAACTTTTCTAATGATTCCAATTTGATAAAACCAATAAAATTTCTAAAAATCCGAAATTATACTATAATTGTTATTTTTTTTTAAAGAAAATTTGATAGATCTTCTTGATCGTGGCCACGAGTCTACTTGCCAAGTTTCAGCTCGATTGGATCACGGGAAAAGGGTTAAAAATCGATCCAAAATAATCTTTGCTACTATTATTATTAAACTATTATTTTCACCCGGCAAGCCGGCAAGCAAGCAGACGCCACGAGTTATATACGACTATAAAGGGAGTAAAAATATCAGATGTTTAGCTTGTTTAAATTGTACAATTCCTAAAATCACCAATAAATATGTATATTAGAATGATGTGTTGTTCCCAAGCTGAAAAATAAATAAACTGGTTCCATACGAAATAGTAAGCTCACTCCCAATTTGAAGGAGAATATAGAAATAAAAAAAGTGGATTATGCTAAATAATGTGTCATTCTTATAATCTAGAATCTAGAATAAATAACATATTTTAGGATAGTACGAAACCTTTTTAATTTGTATGGATGAACCTGCAGACAAACTTTTCAAGATGTTACATGGCTTTAGCATACCAAATAATTTTTTAATTAAAGTTGTAGAATAAAATTTAAAAAACGCATGTAAGAAAAAAATCTCTACGAATTTAATCACAATTATATTTATAAATTTAGAAAATAAGGAGTTTAATTATACAAATCTTTAACGAGTAAAAATTACTAAATATCCGCGTTGTGTTTAAATTTTTAGTTTCTCGTGACTGAACATTGTGGTATTTTAATTTGGTTCTACAACCTCTACTCGATTCTGGGTCTTGCTTAAAGCGACGAGTAGCGAGGCTCCAGACATGCCTCTGACTCGATGTGTCCTTCTTATTGGAGATCAACTTGTAGTCCTTATACATTCCCAGTGATCGTAAATATCTCCCTCTCTATTAGCAATGCCCCAAGATTGAAAGAAAAAATTTCTTGAATGTTGTGAAAAATCTTTCTTCATTTCCTGAGTTCCTAAAAAATAGAGACATTTGTGTACCTCGAAATCCTTGGCATTTGCAGCATACGACGCCTTCACTTCACTTCTCAGGTTCCGTGTTTCGATTGCAAATTTTGGTAAGTTCAACATAACAAACATACTTAACCATGCCAATTATACTTCAGACTTCCATTTCTTGAGAGGAGACACCCTTGGTCACAAATATTGATAACTTATACTAAATATTTTAAATGTTTTGTATTTTAACAGAATTTTAGTTAAATTTGTATAAACCACTACCAGATTTTAAGTCTACCGGTTTCGAGATGTACCCGTCTCTTTGTACACATGTACATGTACACTACTTTGTTCATATCACTACACCACAACCATAGTATTGTTTAACTTTCACCAATATTCATCACAGGCGTGTTAGTTCTATATGTAAGTCCTTGAGAAGATTAACACGCATGTGATAATTATTGGTGAAAGTTTAACAAATTATGGTTGTGGTGTTAAGTGTTATGAACGTAGTAGTGTAGTGTTGGTCCTGACAAAGAGATGGATTCGTCTCGAAACCGGTGGACCTAAAATCTGGTAATGGTCAATATTAATTTAACAAACATTTATTCAATGTTTATTCAATGTTACAAATGTTTACAATGTTTACAAAATTAAATTAAGCTTTTTTCATTGTTGCTGAGTGTCTTGGCAGCAAGTTAACACTAAATTGATTTGACGCCCTGCCTGCTACACTAGTAATTTACTGTATTATAGCAGACAGTGCTCTTCCAGTAGTATAATGTTCAAGAATATTTATTATTTATATAACATTTGTGAATCAATCTTATTGCCAATTAAAATTAAGTAATAGTAATAATTAAATGTTTACAATTTAATAATGGTGTTAATTAATTATATTATAGACAGAGGAAAAAAATGATCTGAATAGGGTATTTAATAAAATAAAATAAAACAATTAAAAGTATTTAAAAATATGAAAGTAAATATTCTTGTAGGATTAGTATATTTTAAATTTAGTTTATATCATGGCTTTTAATAGGTTTTGGGCATGCTCCCTTCCCTTTTCATGCAGCCAGAGTTTCACTTTAGAAGAAAAATACGCGAGACTATGGCTACATGTTTTAAGTTTAGTGTTAAGAGTATTGAATGTTTTTGGTGCTTGAAATCTTTGTGAAAATGTTTTTGTGAATTTTGGTACAAGATAGTCGCAGTTCACCCGTGCCCTTGTTGAGTGTGAGTGAGTTATTTGTTGGTGATCTTGTTTATGTCGGAAAAAATATTTTAAAGTGTTGAGTAAATATGTTTGAATGATGTCCAGGACGTGACATTCTCTGAAAAGTTCTGTTATAATGTCCAACCGCAAAGTTAATGCTTTAAATATTAAAAATATTAACAACACTATTGTATTTTATTTCATCACATAGTCTCTGCCTGCCATTGATTTTATATGACATAAACACAAACACAGGTGTGCACATTAGGTGTGTGTGTGTGTGTTTTGCCTCCAATAAACACTTTTTATATTAAAAAAGGACGTGGTCAGTATTTCCACGAGAAGAATGAGGAGATGCCGACTATTAATTTGGTCCAGTGATTCTGCTATCGGGTTTCATGGCCTCGGGAGCGGCCAGGGAGAGAAAGGGACCCCGAGCGAGGTTCGCTTTTCGTTTAATGGCCAATTTTTATTGTTTCCGTTTATAATTTGCGTTCCCAAATGGCAAAGCCGTAAAAAGCCGACAACGCCGGGCAATAAGTCACCAAATTAAAAAGTGTTATCCATCTTTACACTGTTTTAATTTGCCACGCAGCTGCAATTAGCGTATCTTTCCAATACAAGGCGTGCAATGCTGTTTAAAAATCAATAATTTTTCGTCTCAGAACAGGACTTATAGAGTCTAGTAAGCAGGATGTATGATGTATGCAAGAAAGTGACCTTATTATGAACGTAAGCAAGTCAAAAGTGATGGTATTCTAGGAAGAGGAAAGTAAGACAACGTGTAAAATTCTAGTAGGTAATGAATGTTTGGAACAGGTAGATGAGTTTATGTACTTAGCAAGTATGTTCGATAGAAGAGGGAATGTTGAGAAAGATATCGACAGGAGAGTGACTGCGGGGAACTATGCAACCAGATCGACAGGACGAACAATGAGAATACCAATCACTAACAACGTGTATGGCGAAAGAAAAAGAGATTATATTGTGCCAAGAATCTTTAATAAATTAGATAAAAAATTCTTTGAGATGATGCAAGACAAAAAAACTCCATTGGCTTCAAAAAAGTACAAGCTAAAAGAATATATATATTAAAGCTATGTACCTAATCTTACATTAATTTATAATTACATATCATGTATCACTTGTAAAAAAATATGCAACACTCGATAATGACCTACTATCTTCATTATAGAATAAAAATTATTGTCAAATATTGAAGGCAACCATGCTATGCAGTTTGGCATATGTTTAATGTAATAAATATAAAAAAAATTAATAAATATATATGAAAATAAAAAAATATGGTGAACGGTTCTTTGAACGCAATAGTTTCTAATATAAATATGTCTACCGAGGCGAAACTAGCGGTACATAATGGAATTCTGATACCAACACTGATGTATGGAAGCGAAGCCTGGAGCTGGCAGAAGAGGAACGAAAGTAGATTGAATGTAGTGAATGGAGATGAGATCCCTCAGACGTATGTGTGGCAAATCAATTTATGATAGAGTAAAGAATGCAGATATCAGGAATGAATGTAAAGATGATCTTAGCATAATTAATAGAATTAAAAAAGGGTCGTTCAGATCGTTTGGGCATGTTGAGCGAATGAATGAGGAAAGAATGGTAAGAAAGATATATAATGCAAGCGTTGATGGCGCCAGAAAGAGAGGGCGACCGCGGAAGACGTGGCACCACCAGATTAAACAAATACTGTAAGACGGTCCCGTTGGAAGCCTCAACAACCGGCAAGCTTGTATGAATGTGAATGAGGCGAGAGTTGTATGTCAGGACACAAGAGTGTGGCGCTCTATTCTCTCTGCCTACTCTCACGGAGAAACGGCGTGTTGGTAAGTAAGTAAGTAAGTATTATTATACTAAACCAGAAAAAGAGATTAATAATTGAAAAAGAACTGCGATATGTCTTTATTCAGACAAACCTAAAGGAGTCTTGACAATCTCATTATTAGATTTTCACTAATGATTAGATTCACTGACTTAGGAATGGAACCATTCTTGAATGCAGATTAAATGAATCTGGTGATCCACAGAAAACACATTTGGTGCCATTAAGTACTATGGACTATGTTGCATCAGCGACATCAAGATATGTATTACTGTGATCAAAAAATCCAACCTGATGGCAGAAAAACCTATTTTTTAAAAGAAATAGAAATGCGAACATGGAATACTGTCGCATAAATAAATTCTTACCATTTTCAAATTAAGTTAAACGTTTGTGCTATGGAAATAGGACTAACTTTCTGATATCTCGGAATGGGGCTCAAACCACCGACCACTTCATTAGACGAGAGTCATAAACACTATACCAACAAGCTATGTATTTATTCGTATACATTATACTTAGTCTAATCTCATTTAAAGTAGTCATAGTAATAATATTACATTCCCTAATAATTTACGGTGTTGAAGCATGGACGCTGAAGGTGACTACTCTAAATCGCCTAGAGACGTTCGAAATGTGGATACATCGTAAAATGTTAAGGATATATTGGACTGACATGACTAGTAATGTTGAAGTTTTACGTAGAGCAAATACAAACAGACAGTTACTCAACATAGTAAAGCTCAGTAAAATTTCATAATTGGTCATATAATGAGAGGCGAAAAATACTCCATTCTTCAGCTCGTCATGAAGGGGAAGATTGAAGGTCGAAGAGAGGTCGGAAGGAGGCGGCATTCCTGGCTTGGAAACATCCGAGAGTGGACCGGGATAAGAAGCGTGGAAGAGCTGTTCCGCACTGCTCTCAGATGATCTCCAACGTCGGGGGGACCCGACAGGGCACATGAAGAAGAATAATAATACACCATGGTAATACACAAGCACTTCTCGCAGTGGTCCCGCGATCTTTGGAAACACTTCTAGAACGCATTTTTGGAATGGTGTTCAGCAGTGTCATCGCGTTAACATAGACATAATGTTACAGAGTGTTAGTTAAATTTGTATAAACCACTCTCAGATTTTAGATCTACCGGTTTCGAGACGTACCCGTCTCTTCGTCAGCACCAACACTACACTACTACGTTCACAGCACTATACACCACAACCATAGTATTGTTAACTATTCACCAATATTTATCACATGCGTGTTAATCTTGTTAAGGAACAGCATGCACAACTAGCCTACAGAACAATCAGGAATCTACGAGGAGGAAAGAGTGAGAGGGGGCGGGGTGTAAAGTGGGTGTCACCAAATCTTTTGTTAAAGTTAATACATAATATCTTCTTTTGATTCAAATCGGTTTACTTTCAGTGGAATTTTCTTGGGGAATAACCGAAAATCACACGGAGCCATGTTGCGAGAGCAGGGAGCTATACAAACCAGGAGGATGCTATTGATGAATGTTAGCCTAATGAGCCTGAATCAGATGCGAAGAATGGGCGGGTGCGTTATCATGATGGAGCTGCTCCAACGTTAGCAGCTTCAGCACGAATTCCTTCTTCTGAACTGCTCTCTTCCAATACTATCTACTGATCCTCTTAATACAGCTCTCTTCATCTTCATGCATCTACTTATTTTCTTCTTATTTCTCCAACTTCTCCCGCTTACGTATTGTAGAATTTCCCATTCCATCGCTTTCACGTGTCTGGCATAATCACACCTTCACTTGTCGACAGTTCTTTCTTTGTCTGCACCCTTCTTTTTTTTCTCACCCACTCATATAATTTGATTCTCTCAAAAGGGGGTGGTTCTTTAGATAGTTACCAAGCCACTTTATTTATGAATCCATTCAATATTTATGAATCCAACCAATATCTGAAATAAAAAGTATATTAAGGATAAATTGTAGAAGTCTCACAGAGACGAAGCTATTTATATATGACAAAAGTGAATGGAAGTCTCTTCTACGATGGCTCAGGGCTCAAAACCTGTATGAGCTGGTTTAAGTGGTCTATCTACACATTGCAACATTCACCAATTCCGTCGTACGAATATCCACACATTATCAAATTTTTGAAAGTTTTATATGTTTTAAATCAAGAACATTGTATATTTTTCACTGGTCTCTGCTAAAGATATCTATTGTTATTAACAAGTTAGTGCAATATATGAAATGATCTTGAATTGAAACATATAATAGAATTTGAAACATATATATAGAAAAAAGTTTCAAAAATTTGATAATGTGTGGATGTTCTTACGATGGAATTGGTGAGCGTTGTATTGTGTACAGTGATCACTCAAGTCAGCTCATTTCAGACCATCAACTTTTTCATATGTAAATAGCTTCGTCTCTGTGAGACATTTATAATTTATCCTTAATTAATCAATCATTCCTCTGGGGACCAAATCCAGAAACTGTGTTCTTAGGACATACTTTCATATAAAAATATTGTTAAAAAATATATCGGCATTTAATTTCTGCAATATCGTGATTGTAATTAAAAATAGCACGAAAGTCATCCCCTAACCGAGAGCTCAACAAGCCGCCCCGGAATAACGTCAAATCGCGGAGGCTCCGCGACGTTCATATAATACTATCTCGGAATCAATTTGCCCCGACGGCCCGCGACTTTCCTCCCTCGCGAGGTGTTTGATAAAATTAATATTCAGCCGCGAGCACTTGCCAACTTCGGAGAATATAAAGTTCTGATTGTTCTAGCCCGCGGTAATGTTATGCAAGCGGGGGTCCGGGACCCGGCAATCTGCATTTTACACGCTCAGCTGCGGCCCGCCCCACTGGTAGAAAAAGACAGAAGTGGTGTGGGATTAGCCCGCGCCGAGTTCGAGAACGACTCGGAACAATACGGAAAGATTGGAGGTAAATTAACATACGTTAAGGCAATAAAGGTGGGCGTTTCTTCCAGCCACCCCGCGGAAACTATTCCGACCCACCCGCGTATGCAAATGATTTATTCAAGGCGCCGGAGCTTTAAGTTTTCAATTAAGTTTTTTATTTTGTTGACAATAAAAGCGTTCGTTCTTGGATATTGTATAATATACCGAGACAAACGAGACATCGCGAAGTGTTCTTTTTAGGGACCCACCGGAATAACCGTTCATTAAATTCATCGTTCAATGTTTATTCAATGTTAAAAAGTTTACGATTTTATAGTGTTTACAAAATTAAAGTAAGCATTTTTCATTGTTGCTAAGAGTTTTGGCAGCAAGTAAACACTACAATTGAATATTTTGAGTTTGTTCAAATCTTTCAGAACAGTGCTGGATTTACGTCACAGAGACATTATTAATCAATTAACGTATATTATAGATATCTCACAGAGACGAAACTGTATTTCTTATGGGAAAGTAGGTATAGATGGCGAATGTTACATTGTGTAATGTGATCACTTAAGCCAACCATAAGATAGGTCGTAAGTCCTATGTACACCCAAATGACTTCTATACCTACTTTCCCATAAGAAATACAGTTTCGTCTCTGAGATATCTATAATATACGTTAATTGACTACAATTGATTTGATGCCCTGCCTGCTGCACTAGTAGTTTACTGTATTATAATCGTTATATATCGTTAACATGCATGCATCGCCTTGGAAACAATTTTTTGAAATTTGTAGACATTTTTCGTTGTAGGAGCATACCCGTATTAAATAATTACTTAGACTTAGAAAATACCAATAGAATTAATTACAGTTTAATAGACTAAATTTTTACTTATGTTTTGTTCCCCTTGAATTAAATATATTTATTTATTTTGAAGTATCCTCATTATTGTTAATTTCCCTTTTAAATATGTTTTGATTTTATCTAAAATGACTATTTGTTTTACACCACTTTATTGAATTTACACCGACTAGTTTCAACTCAGAGCTGAGTCTTCATCAGGGTTCAGTATTAACAAAACAAAAACAGGAATTGCAAACAACCAAGAAAGTTATAAGGGAAGAAAGAAACAGAACGTCAACTGTGGTGTGGGTTGGATAAAAGAGAGCTCTCTTTCACCCAACCCCTCATACACTCACCTGAAAAAGAAAAATAAAAAAACACCAAAAGATGTAGTGATTTAAAAAATAAAGTAGTGGAAAAAAGCAAAAAAACCTTGTTTTTATTAAAAATTGTTAATTCCTTATTTACTTATTATTACTTTTTTTGATTTCAGAAAAGTGAATGGAATATAAAAAAGATCGCACAGGTTGTTGGTTATGTTGAACAAACACATGAGGACAGGATGGTAAGAAAAATATATTGCGCAAGTGTTGACCGCGCCAGAAATGGTGGGCTGCCGCAAAAGACTTGGCAAGAACAGATTAACCAGACACTGGAAGATGATCGTGTTAGGAGCCTCAAGAATAGACGAAGATGCATCGTGCGTGAATGAATGTTGTAAGAGTTGGGCTAAAAATGTTCCCAGGTTTTCACGGCCGTTCAGAAACTTCTATGTATAGTTTTCTGGAATATTCTGCCGTGTATATGTCACATCAGCCCTGATGATGGACCCTGCAATAGGATCCAAAACATCAGCCAGAGAGGTCACATTTACACGGCAGAATATCCCAGAAAACTATACACAGAAGATCCAATTGACTTACGTGGAGAGCGAAGCACAAGAGAGAAAAATTGGAACCTTTTACGTTTACCGACCCAATAGGATAAGGGATAGAAGAAGAAGAAGAAAAAGCTCACTCCCTGGTGTACCTTAATCAGTGAAGAAAAAACAATAGTGTTCGATTGTAAAGATGATTGGTAAATAATAAAAGAAGCATTACCGTAAAATTATATATAAAATATTACAAGAAGATTTATTTGAGTTTTAATAAGAAATTAATGTTCTTTGTCCGTAAAGATAAAAGGTTTCCTGGATAAACCTAAAGTTAAATAATGAAGTATTGAGAAAAATTAATAATTTAAATAAATAATTTAAGCCAATAACTTTTAATTGAATAACACTTGTACTGCGGCCATGTTCTTCGCAATGGTAAATATTTTGACTTACAACTCAATACGCAAGGGCAAAGAGCCGGCAGTACCAGTGATCAATCGTCAAATTATAAATAATTAGGTATTTCATCACCATCTTCTATGTACTATACTAACCTTAACTATTGTTCATTCTTTTATTACCCCAAATTGACTTTGTAGCAATACTACATAATATCAATTAAAATAAAACACTTTTTTCAACTAATCTTTAAATAATAATTTTTAAAAGTGTTTTATTTTTTCTGGAATATTCTGCCGTGTATATGTCACATCAGCCCTGATGATGGACCCTGCAATAGGATCCAAAACATCAGCCAGAGAGGTCACATTTACACGGCAGAATATCCCAGAAAACTATACACAGAAGATCCAATTGACTGACGTGGAGAGCGAAGCACAAGAGAGAAAAATTGGAACCTTTTACGTTTACCGACCCAATAGGATAAGGGATAGAAGAAGAAGAAGAAAAAGCTCACTCCCTGGTGTACCTTAATCAGTGAAGAAAAAACAATAGTGTTCGATTGTAAAGATGATTGGTAAATAATAAAAGAAGCATTACCGTAAAATTATATATAAAATATTACAAGAAGATTTATTTGAGTTTTAATAAGAAATTAATGTTCTGTGTCCGTAAAGATAAAAGGTTTCCTGGATAAACCTAAAGTTAAATAATGAAGTATTGAGAAAAATTAATAATTTAAATAAATAATTTAAGCCAATAACTTTTAATTGAATAACACTTGTACTGCGGCCATGTTCTTCGCAATGGTAAATATTTTAACTTACAACTCAATACGCAAGGGCAAAGAGCCGGCAGTACCAGTGATCAATCGTCAAATTATAAATAATTAGGTATTTCATCACCATCTTCTATGTACTATACTAACCTTAACTATTGTTCATTCTTTTATTACCCCAAATTGACTTTGTAGCAATACTACATAATATCAATTAAAATAAAATACTTTTTTCAACTAATCTTTAAATAATAATTTTTAAAAGTGTTTTATTTTTATTAAATTTTACCAAAAAATACTGATACAATTAGAAATTTAATTGCTGGGAATTTAATTTAGAAGAAAAATATTGTTTTCGCTAAATTATGGGAGAATGCTCATATACATTACTGCTCTGCAAAATATATCCATATACTTTACTGTTATCAAACCTTTTTAACATGATTTACTTATTGAATAATTGAAAAATCCCTTAGGGAGGAATTTGTAGAACAATAAGATATTTTGTTATGGAGATCTGTCGAAAATCAGAAAGTAGTATAAATGGTTTAATAACTGATATAGGCTATGCTTTATCATCATTTAGTAATCCATTTTAGAACCAAGAATATAAAATCTGCTGCTTCAAATTTATTTGTTTTTTCAATTTGCAAATGACTTTAAGCCTATCGTATAAGAAATTGCAATTGAATAAAACAATTAAATGTTAAATATAATTGCACGGACGTCGAACGCTATCAGGTTTTTACTCAGCAACCTTAGCCTTAAGGTTGCGCATCTTCACCGATTCGTTCGTGTTTTTATTTATGCTTTTATTTGGTGCTATAAACACCCAATCTGCATAATACTGCGAACGAACCACGGAACATCCAGTCGAATGATTGTTTCTCCGAGCACACTATAAGGCTAGTATATTTTATTCATTGCGAATAATAATTAGGTGTTTATTGCTGACGATCGTATATTTTACCCTGTAAACAAGTTGCGAATGAGCCAGTTAAAAATAAACCAACAGCATATGCCTAGTGCCCATTTCCTCATGTGCTGTTGAGAAGTGCATCACGCAATGCATTTTATACTCCAGTAATACCAATCGGTTTATTTATCACTAGCTTATGTAGGTAAGTGATGAATTTTTTGAATCTCTAATACGGTGAGTTCATGCCTGGTTATTTAGTGGAACTGGTTTGGTCTCTACCCGTTATTGGCTGTCCATTTTATTGGAGATGCACTTCTCTAAATTCCCAGCTATCGCCAATTTTACGGGTTTGTTATATACTCTTTTAGAAATGCACTGATTATTAAAAATAAAAAAGGATAAAATAAATATAATACCATAATTTGGAGCATTCTCGAGAAAAAGTGGCATAATTATAACTGTTATTCTTTTCATTATGAATTTAATTAATGATTATCTCTTTCTATCTTAATAAAATATTATATTTATCCCATATCAATGTGCCCAAAGTATGGAATAATTATTTTCACCCATGTTCTGAAAAAGCCTTTCTTTTAGTACGGCGTTCCTGAAGTAAAGAGGTTTTTTCATCTCGCAGTTCATGATTTTCACGCCTTGCGACGACTCGACACCGCATCTAGAAAGCGCGATCGTCGAATTATTAAAATTTTGGTCAGATTCTATAAAGAAAACTTGACTTTACTAAATCCTCTCTTGAACTCACCCTCGTACCCTCCATCTCTTGAGAAGAGAGATCCTTGATAGACAAAATCGCCGACATCTTAGAAGTCATCAAAAATATTTATTCTCGGCATATGGTCAAAGCGATCTTCAATATTACATGTTATTATATTACATAGGAACGAAAAATCAAAATGTTTGTCTTTATAGATCTTTAAGGGCTAACGAAAGAGTTACAAAGGAATGCTATGGTAGGTACTTTCTAGTTTTAGCGAAGTTCGTAAATTAGCGTATTTGGGAAGATAATGTTTGTTATATAGTAAAGGAATGATTTTGACAGGGGAGTGGCTAAAGTGCAGGATGCTTTGAAAGCAATAATTTCCAATGAGTATTTCTAAATAATTTAACGCTGAATGGTGAATAGTATTAAAAAAGAAATTCCTCGATGGTTAGGTGATATTGATCGAATGAATGAGAAAAGAATAGGAAGAAAGATATACATTTAGAGTTTCGATGTCTCCAGAAATAAAGAATGACATGGTTGACATGACATAGTTATGTTAGAAATACTTGTGAATGCTAGCCACCCATAAGTCAGTTTTGCCATGGTAATTATTTTTTGCGAACGCACTCTTGCTTACGCCTTCATCTTTTTCTCTCAATCACACAGTTTTATTGTATTTAAGAATAAGTTCTATCCATTGGAAGAACAGGGAGATGGTATGTATGTCATTTGGTTTAGAGCTTAGATTAGTGAAGAACTGACCACATGGTAAATATGCATTCTCCATATCATTAAATAAATTTGTTAGTGGTAGAATTTCTGCGGCACAAATACTTTTCGGACAATGCTGTTGCAAAAGTTATACATACAATCTACCATAAATACATAATATAGTATAAATTATACATTATTATTTTTTATTTGAAGTACCTATATAAGTACTAAAAACGACCGTAATATTGTTTTGCTACGAAATTGAGACACACAATTTATTTTATTGTAAAGAAAAAATAAAACATCTTACTCAATTTAATATTTTCCAAGGCTTCCATAACACTGGGTTCGAAAAATAATTGATTCATAATGAACTCTTTAAAATTAAGATTATTTCTTAATTGAAAACCATTCGTTTAATGTTTTTAATGTATTTCACCCAATTTAAGACAATTTATACATATTTTTGACTACTTAGAGTGTAATAAATTATAGTATTTATCTTACTGATTGATCACAAGCCTTTTTTCAATAGCTGCGTACTTTGTATGATGATGAATATTGTAGAAATGTTTGTATTCCTTAAGAAGATATTTTCCAAGATAATTGGTAAATTTGTCGGTGATGGACGTAAAAAATATAATTAACTTATTTTTTTAAATTGTATTTAAATTAAATTGTAATAATTACTTTATGTAGTTTATTTACATTATATACGCATAAAGTAGTTACTTTTATAAATAGCGGCTTTTAAAAATATACATATTAAAAAGTGGACACTTCATAATCTCAATACGACTAGTTTCAGTAATAGAGTGAAGTTTTAAAATCCAACATTAGTAATTTTTTTAATTAGGACTAACCAACATTAAACTGTCTAACAAGTTATGTAAAAGTCTCATAGTGACGAATTTTATTTTTTGTGGGAAAGTAGGTATGGAAGTCTTTAGGTGTTCATAGGGCTTACGATCTATCTTACGGCTGGCTTAAGTGATCACTTTACACAATGTAACGTTCATCATTTCCACCCATAATAGAATACCACATCTATCAAATATTTGGAAGTCGTATATATATTTAAGTTTTCAACTCGTCTCACATGTGTGTTGTAATTATCATTGGCGCGACCGGCATAAAATAATTAAAAAATAAAATTTGTCTCTGTGATACATCCACAATATACCTTGATCAATGTCCCTGGGACAAAATCTAGTACTGTGTTGCGAAAAAAGGACAAACACAAAATATTTTTATGTAAAAGTATTTAAACAAAATTTATTTTTGTAGATTTTTTCACGTCCCTGGGCCTTGGTCCAAAAAAAAAAAAAAAATTGATTTTGGACCAGTTATAACGGGCACGACTGGACGGCGTTCTATCCGCTTGAGCTATTGGGTACACTTCCTCAGGGGCGTAATAATAGCAAGTAATCCTAGGTGACAAGCTGGGCAAGCGCCTGGGATGACTCCTTGCAGTATCGCGATCAACCCCGGATTCTGCTGCTGGGTCCCCAGACCAGGTCCTCCGTGGGTTGCTGTTCTCTCGTCGCTTCTGGAGTAACTACAGATTCCTCTACTGGGTCTCCAGACGAGATCTTCTGTTAGTTTCGTTTTGTAAGCCAGCTAGCGAAGGCCAAAGGCTGGGACTCAAGATCTATTATGATTTCTATACGATGTCTCTATTTGTATTGTACGCACAACAGCGCAGAACATACCAAAGCATTTGTGTTCTGTAGTATTTAAATATTTTTAGTTATGTTATACCACAGTATACCCAGAACAGTAGTTTATCTCCGGCCTGTCGGCGAGTTATTAGCCTACTCTTGCATTGACACTAGGGTTGTCACTTTATTTTTACTCCCTTTCTTTTAACTCGTAGCGTCTGAGATTTGACGCATAAGGTAGACACGAAACCCGAAAATTTCTGTAATTAGTATACCTAGTTTCTCCACTTAAATTGCAAGAACGCTGATTAACATCAACGCAGACTTTTAAAACTCACAGTCCTTGTGATAATCAACACACCTTTTTAGTAAAGCACCACAAACATAAAAAGGCATTTTTTTCAGGAAGCGCATTTTTTTTCTAAAGCGGCGGCTGCGAGCGCGAATGGCACCGAAGGCACGGCCCTTATGCCGCCGCCTTGAGCCCCCATATTCTATGTCAATGTGTGCGTCACAGTGCGTGCGTACACGGCGCCGAGCACGCACGCACACATTCTAATGGGTAGCGGCCAGTTTGTATGAAGACGAATTACTACTGTTCTTAGTATACTGTGGTTATACTGCTATAGTGAAAACTGTTGCTCCATAACCTGTGACAAATTAAATATGACGAATTCCGTTAAGTACTTGGGTATTCTTATAGACCAACAATTGAAATGGAAGAATCATATAAACATGATTGTAAATAGAGTGCGAAAACTGAGATATATATTTTTAGTATTACGCAACATTTTAACGATTGAATCACTTAGAATATTGTATTATGCTTTTCTACAATCTATGTTACAATGCGGAATAATAGGTTGGGGGGGATCTTATAAAAGTAACTTACAGACTCTTAAAACAACTCAAAAATTAATTATCAAAGTAATATTAAAAAAACATATAACCTTCCATACAGATTTACCTACATTAGACAGATTATACAAAAACACCTCAATTTTACAAATACATTAAGAAACATTCACTCAACAAAATATAAATACACCACAAACTCATAATGCTCATAGTCATAGCCAAAGAACGCAAATAGTAGGATGCTTAAACATTCCTAAATATAACAAAACAGCCACACAACACCATTATACTTATCCAGGTGTCAAATATTTCAATAACTTACCAATGAATATTAGAACTGAAGAACACTATAAAAATTCAAGAAACATGTAAAACAAATAGAATATACATAATTAAAACAAAAAAAAGCGAGAATTATAAAAAATAATGTTATTATATAAAATACAATTAGTATTCTTGAGTCACTAATATTTATCTTATGATGTTTCTCTACTGTTCTATTATTAACTTATACAGGGTTATTTGTAATACATTAATAACCTCGCAGGACTATATTCCTGCCTTGATTAAAAATAAAAACCTTCAAATTACAATTGGAAAACATTCCAATTGGAATTTTTTCAGGGTTTTTATCATTTTATTTAACTTGTATTGAAACAAATGAATTTTTCATAATCGATATGAGTTACTGTAATGATAGTCCAACGTTTTACAAAAAATAAGTTAGAAATATTGAAAAAAAAATGCAAACTTTGATGTCGCATATCTCCTTAACTATTGATATTAGACCATAATAGCTTGAACATTTTCGACTCATAATCAAGGCAGGAATATAGTCCTGCGAGGTTATTAATGTTTTACAAATAACCCTGTATATACTTATTCAATCATGCTCTTATATATCATACCCCTGTCCCCAAACACAAGTATTACTTTACTGGGGACAATTAAACATGTATAAAAAGATGTAATATTCAATGTAAAATGTACGTATGTAATATTTTTATTTTCTGTAAAGAAATTTAAATAAAAAAAATAAAAATGTTCAATTTATTTATTACAATTGTTTGATAAAGTGACAATATTGCGTTACGAGCTTCAGATGACGTCAGTCAAACAAAACTTGGTTTATTAATTTTTATTTCACATTTTTCAGAGCCCTGGCACGGTCGCGTTATTTATATTATCATTTCACGTGCTGGGAAATCAGCGCGAGTGCGATTAAGATGTCCCTTTCGGTGAGGGGCCCCCGGCCAGCCCGCACCTGTCGCCCCGCAGAAGGGACTTAACACGGATCGTATTTTTGAACGCCCGCGGATTACGGCCGGCGTTAGTTTGTTTTTATGCTTTTTTACTCCGGTGATAAAATGCGATTCGTTTCAATCCAGGGCTGTCAGCTGCGCAAATGTCCCATTTTGTGACAGATATTACAAAGGCTTACGGTCTATGTACGAGTATTTTGTGATTAACCTACAAATATTATTTAGAGTTTTTGTAGATTAATCACAAATAAAAAACAAAGAAAGTTCAATAATGAAATTATTTTTTAAAAACTCTATATCTATAGCTATAAAACTCAATGTCTGTCTGTCTGTTCTCTATACAAATCCACACCGTTTGTCCAATTCGATTTAAATTTTGCATACTTATGCTTTGGGACCCGGCGGATAACATAGGCAACATTTTCCCCCTACTCTCATACCCATTTCCCTCCCCCTGACATATTTTCAATGCAAATCTGTACCGTTTGACCGATCAGACTCAAAATTTAGAAACTTATTCTTTAGGACTCGGCGAGTAACATAGGTGATATTTTCCCTCTATTCTGATACCCCCTACCCTCCCCCTCACATATTTTCGATGCAAATGTGTACCGTTTGACCGATCGGACTCAAAATTTGGAAACTTATTCTTTAGGACTCAGCGGGTAACATAGGCGATATTTCCCCCCTATTCTCATACCCCTTCCCCTCCCCCTGACATATTTTTGATGCAAATCTATACCGTTTGAATTAAACCTTCGTTTCCACCTTAATTCTTAACCCGTGCAACGCCGGGTATGAACAGCTAGTTACATATACGATCTGAATCTAGAAATACCAGAAGCATAAAATTGTTCAAGGGTTATGAGAATAGGGGGGAAATGTTGCCTATGTTACCCGCCGGGTCCCAAAGGATAAGTATGCAAAATTTGAATCGAATCGAACAAACGGTGTGGATTTGTATAGAGAACAGACAGACAGACA